>JASDQU010243102.1:16798-27168 GCA_032191745.1 Picea mariana
GGAAGCACATGAATTCATTTTCGTATATATTCAAGCCCCTCCAAACCACCATGTAGGTTTCTCACTAACCTGTCAAGTCATATTGTAAAGAACATGTGCTTGCTTTTAAGAACAAACTCACACTAATTCCTAAGCATGTGTGTGTTCCTATGTGTATTAATAATAGAAAAGGGTTGTAGTTTGTTTTATATTACGAATTTTGTAGTGCATTCGAGATTAAGGGGGAGCGATTTCAAGAGACATTTAATGATTTTGAACACCACAATGAAATTGCGACTATCTTACATTGATATGAGGTAGGTCTACTTGGTGTTTTTTTTTTCCATTTCATAAATTCCCCAAATTATAAAAAAGAAATTAAAAATGTTTTATTCCTCTTCAAATGTAGCATATTTAAATCACATTATCATGGAGCTTGTACCTCAACATAACTTGAACCAAAGGAAGAGCCAACCCTAACCCCTAACTACTAGATGCAAACACTGAAATTGAAAATTTCCTTGAGTCATTAAGAAACATAATACAAGATTTTAGAAACACTTGACATCCCACATGCCTTTCACTAGCTACATCTCTAGAGATTATTTTATCTTCCATTGCTAGTACCTAAGGCCATTTATTTGATATTTTCAACTACACGGCTAGGAGCTACGATGTTTGAATATTATAGGAYGTGTTTAGATAAAAAACTAGGTGAAAGATATACAGATTTYAAAACAAGATCTTATGACCTTATTTATTGACCCTAGAATTGGTTTACACCCTCTTGTGACAAATAAATGTATTTTCATTGACTAGTGCACATACCAACCTTTTATAAACCACTAGATGGATAGGTTGTTTATACTTTTTGATAAAACTCCATGCAATAATAGGGATATTCCATTGTATTTCCTTAGAAAATTATGGGCCGAATTTGTTTTAGGTCACCATGTCGACTACTTTGACGTTGGTCAATTATAGGGGGTGGGTCATGGGTGTGTAAGAGATTGAAAAAATTCCAAACATGATCCACTATAGGGCCTTTCCCTCCCAAGTGGAGGCCTACCCCCTTTCCCAATATCCTACCATTTCAAATAACATTTGCTAGGCCCAAACATTGATTTCCACCTTGATCCATAGCTTACTATATAACATATCACATTCATTACTTTCTCCCACCCAAAGGGATCTTCAAACGATGGTTGGGGAAGGGTTGAGACTTCAAGTCATGTAGTAGAGTCTATCCATGTAAAGTCACATGGATAGACTAGCCATTTTGATCCTAGTTCAAGTGATCATCATCAATGCTCAAGTTATCAACATACTTGTTATGGGTCATTGGAAGCTCATGTACATGATATGCAATCATCTATGTACTTAATTGGTCTAGAGCTAGAGGTGAGTTTTCATGTTTTTGACTGGTCTCAGATTCTACTCTCTTGATATAATAATAATTACAAATGAATTTATCAATGAAAAACTTATATACTTTATATAAAGAACTTATGTAAAAAAAACATGAAAATTAAAAATAGAATAGCATGTTAATAACAACTAATATTATGACACTAAAATAAAAATAAAAATACTTAAATTTAATTAGAAATTATAACATGACTAATTATGATGTTAAGTTTAAAGTTGGAAAATTAAAGTTGAATATTTTAGAATTCATAAATAATATGATGAACTATGATAATTTTTAAATTTAAAGTTTGGAAAATTAAAAATATTTATTAATATTTTATATGTAATTTATTATTATTTGTATAAATGTTTTAGAGTTTATAATGCAAGAATATATTTTAATGAGTGAAAATGATAATTATTTATTAATATATTAGTTTTTAAAAATTTTGTTTGATAAAATTTAATTTAGTTTGTAAAATTTATTTTAAAATAATTGTTGCAATTTTTTTCTTAACTAATGTATTTTTTTTAGTTTATTTTATTTATATTTAAATATGTGATTATTGGTTTTTCCAAAAAAAAATTTATAACTATGCATCAAATTTTTTTTTTTCTTTTTATATTTTATAATGTTGGAGCTAAACTTTTCCAAATTTTAATATTTTATTTAAAAAAAAAATTTAAAATTAATAAGATATTTTTTTTATTTGAACTAAATTGCCAATCGATTTTCTTACACAAACTAATCTTAAAATAATTTTATTTTATAAAAAACTTAATTAGAAAAAAGATTTAAAATTATTTAAAAAATAAATAAAATTACATTTTAAAATACAATTACCAGTTTTATATTTTTTACTTATTAATATGGTGATAATAAATTGCAACTTCAATCATGAATTGGAGTATCAAAAGACATATTCCTTGTCTTATCCCATTTTGTAAGGTTAACTGTGGCTATGAAGGGAGCATGTTAATTTAATGAAAGTGAGTAATATGATTATATTTGTGAAAAAAAAATATGGTATAAAATATGTTGATACTTTCTAATTTAGGATTTATATTGTTGGTAAAAATATAATTTTTTATTATTAAAATTGTTTTTTTATGTATAGATAAATTCAATTTCTTATATAAATTTTTTATATAGGTTGAGAGATTATGACATCTTGTGGCTAAACATTTTGCAACCCCTCATCTTGCTGCTGTTTATATTTTATAACTGGCAAGCAGGTTAATCAAGATGTCTAATGATTAACTAGGAAGTAGAATTACATGAACAAGATTATCTGTATTAATAATGACCTTTAATTTGTAGACACTACCAAAAATATTCTTTTATCTTATATATTTTAATTAAAAAAAACTGATTAGTGTAAAAGTTTTCCATAGATATAAGCTTTTCTGCCCTAAAATTTGTGAAATATGCAGATTTTTGTGCATTGATTAAGTCAAAATATTTTGAATTTTTTATTTAAAGCGAAGAGACGTGACAAACATTCTACACTAACCAATTACCTTAGTTCATAAAGTATTTTATGGACAACTTGGATGAAATGAAAGTAACTTTATAATGTGTTTCACACTTCATTACAATATGATGTTGGAACCTTGTTCCTTACTTTGTCTTATAATAAGATTCTATGTTGTCTTGCACTGAAGATGCTATGAGATTGTGGCATGGTTAAACAACTCATTTTGGATCCGTGAAACGAGAAAGCGTTTAGAGTATCGAGCTGATGCCCAGTCTGGTCATTTAAAACTATAATACAAGTTGCCTTAAATAATTATTTGATACACTGTATTCACAGGCCTACAAGACTAGTACAGCCACTCAAAATCGTGGTTGATTAATGTCGAAAAGTGTGGACAGAAAACGAAACGCATAGTCAGAAAATGAAATGCATAACCAGAAAATGAGCGTTTACAGTTAGCATGTTAAATCCAAAGTTTAATCATTTAAATGTGGCAATCAGTAATTTCTTAATATGATTAGGTAAATGTCAAAAGGTAAACAGGTTAACTAATATATTCAAAAATACAAGAAAGTTATGAAGAGAAAATCTCATTCATTGATTTGGGAGGACGATTAAAAATATATCAACATCTTCAATTGTTAACCATCAGATTAGAATTTTACATCAAAAAATGATTAACTTAATTACAAGATTCAAAATTATTATATTTCAATAGAAAAACGGATTTGTCACTTACTGCAAAGCTTCTAACACTTCACGAAGAAATTTATCTCTTCCAATGCTTCGGGGGATCTTCTATGGAATATCTACCTGATAATTACAAGTCGTGCTTCAATATTTCAATGAAATGGAATCTCAGTTAGAGCTACCAGGTTGCCTATTTGAATCTCTAAGTACGGATAAATGCATTGACTGTACAACCATTTGTTCTCCTCTGGAAAAATCGATGAAGCCTTCTGCGCTTGGCCGGAGGAGTGGAGGATAAAATGCCACATTGAAGATTGGCAATTTATATATTTTATTGCTGCATTCCAGTCAGTTTAGAGAACTAAGAACGCTTCAACATCTATTAATATTACCTAAAACTTAAGTGCTTCTGGCGAGCATCTCCTGATATTGCCTATATGACCGCTGTCTCTCCAGTCGGAAACTTTCATGAAAACTAGCGATGAAATCATCGGCCAATCGACCAATCTCTTGACCTAGATTGGGAGCATCTTCATGAATTCTCTTCAACATGAAAGTGGATACAGGATTTATGGAATCGTCATCATTATTGCAGGCGCTGCAGGCATCATAWGGAAGAAGCTGCCGGTCATAGGAAGAAGTGGCATCAGAAGAAGCTGAAACATTGCAGAGCTTCTTGGGTTTGGTGAAGGAACGGGGCAAGTGAAGGAGAGACCTGTAGTAATTTATTGTGATGCCTCCATAGGCGCGCGTCTTCTTCTTGAGCACCTCAAACACAATATTGAGATGATCTGGTGCAGCCTTGGCAACCGCTTGCCACACCATCTTCACAATATCAGATGGCGCAATCTTCATCATCTTTGCATGCTTTATCATCAATTAATTGCAATGCAGCGAATAGGAATATGATTGCAGAGCACTCCGAGCGTATATATATATAGTTGCAGAGAAAGTAGGGCGGTCTAAATCAACTTATCTCACTTTCTGCGGGCTCTCCAGTTTACCACTTCGTCGGCATCGAGTTTGCCGGAAAAACAGAGGGAGATAATCAATGTGCTTGATTCTGAATACCAGCATTCAACTCTATTTAATTGGGGGACCTAAAGTCGATTTTTCTTTACGTCAGCGACTGTCGCTCTCACCGATTTCCCATCGTTCTTTTCGATGAATTTCCGCAGCAGAATGCCTCACAGCTTGAATGCCAAATGATTTGAGTGACGTAGACCTGTAAACATATAAAATAAAAGAGAGTGTGCCCACTTGCAACGGCTGAGCAAAGCTTGCGGAACACAAAGTATTTTATAACATCAAACGTTTCAAATATTAACTTTATATATAAAAGATTGCAACTGGGGACTGCGTCGTGAGGCGCGTGATTTCCATCGATGTGATCTTACAATCAGAGGGGGCCCTGCTACTCTGAATTGTCATGGAAAAAATACAGTAAGATTAGCTCGTTCTTCCTTGGCGTGCATTAATTTAACAGGAAGAAGATCGTTTCCACCTCCCACGTAGATATCCTACACTGTTTTCTTTTTGCTTATAACAATATAATATGTCGACACTCTCCACGGAATTATGTACGTTCACACTGTTTGCTTTTTGCTTATGGAGTTCGCTAAACATTTTATTTTTTGTTTTTAGTTGAATTGTGTAATTTAAATTTAGATAAAATCACTATTTTTTTGTTGTTTAAGTTTCATTTCTGAATGTATAAATAGATTTAGTTCAAAAAATTCTCTTTATATTTTGATTATACAAACTTAACCACTCAAATCTGCAAATTCAACTATTTCTCGTTAAATTTCTAACCATTTCTCACTAAATTTAACAAAATCCTGAAAAAAAAATCACCTAAAAAATAAAAAAAAATAAAAATATTTAACAAAATCACCTAAAAAATAAAAATAAATAAAAATAAAAAGTTTAGAGTACACTGTAACAATACACTGTAACAATGTAATATGTCTGTGACAATGTAATATGTCGACACTCTCCACATCATCAAAATATGCGTATATGGTATATGCGTATTCACACCGCCTACGCATCTAAGCCTCAACCTCAAGCTCTCCTAACTCCGGAATTTGTGAAGGTTTAAGTTAATGCAGTCAAATTCATGAGAGTGGATTTTTTTAAAACATGTGTTTAATCATTTAAACTGAGAATGCAAATTTGGAAATGTATAATGTGCTTAAATGATGTCCAATTATCATGTGTTTAAATGTGGCGAGGATAAATCTCGTTCCTAATGTGTTTAGGAAGGATGCAAATTTGGACAATGTATCACGTGTTTAAATAATGTCCTACTATCATGTGTTTAAATGTGGCAAGGATAAA
The DNA here is from genome assembly GCA_032191745.1 of Picea mariana. Classification (NCBI taxonomy): domain Eukaryota; kingdom Viridiplantae; phylum Streptophyta; class Pinopsida; order Pinales; family Pinaceae; genus Picea; species Picea mariana. The sequence continues at coordinate 22,696 of JASDQU010243102.1, forward strand.
TGTCATTCTTAATGGATTTTTTTGTTAGTTTGCACTCCTATGTTATTTTTAACTAGTTAGTTTGCACCATGTGGTGTTTATTTGGTGCAATTTTTGAGATGACTATCTCAATGTCAAAGATAAAGGTTGTCGTGAAATGTGAAATATGCGTGTTAGAAAACATAATGTGATGGACAATGCTAAATTCAGAGAGTCAATATGCATGGGAGAAAAAGAAATTCTTATAAGAAAGGAGAGCAGTTTTTTACATATAGATTTTTGGATAGCAAGAGAGTTTTAAGTGTTAAAGCTTCAAAGCAGCCACAATGGACATGTATAACAACTTGTTGGAGCTGTAATTTCATGGAGAGACATGCTATATGATTGTGAGTAATATTATGTTCAATAAATTTTCAAGGGAGCAAGTAAATTGTTGTTGTGAGAAATTTCATTGCAGTTGTAGATTTTTACAGTCCCCAGCATAGAGATTTTTTGTCCAACCTGTGATAGAGCCCTGGAGGGAAGTGGGATAACATGAGGGACTGTGTAGTTGCAAGAGAAGGGGATCCCATTCCTTGGGTTGTGCAGGTTGAGGGGAAAGAGAACTGGTGGATTGGAATGGTTGTAGGAATTAGCTTGATGAGAGGAGACAATAGCTATGCTTACGAACCGCCATCTCTTATGGATTCATAACCCCAACTTGGGGGTGACTTATTATTGAGAACTGGAGCATCAAGTCTACGGTTGGGTGTAACGTCCATCCTTTGCAACGTGTTGCCTATTTATTAATAAAATAAGTGCTCATATTCATATGCTTACTTTTGTAGAATGTTGAGTTTAATTCATGTGCATTGGACTTTGAGTTTTAAATTATTTATTGTTGCATGTTGTGGGTAAATGCTACATTTGAATATGTGTTTATGTGATTAAATGATGTTGGGTGTGTTAAATTTTCGTTGCGCATGTCCGAATCGATTTCATTCACGTATTTAATTATCATGGACAATTGCATAGGCTGGTATATCATGTTGGGTATTTTTCCACATTTAAAATTTGGTATCAGAGTTATATTTGGTTGTTTTTAGTAGTAATGAGACTCAACTTGAAGGATGGGAACATTACAATTTGTTATTAGATATTTTGGTTCAACACTAGATCATATGGGCAAAAAATCAACGTAGATTTAACAAATTCATTGTTGCAGAGTATCAGTCTATGTCAAATTTGGGAGAAATGGTGAATTTTAGAGTGAGATTCCTAAATTTTGGGAGAAGTATGCATGTGATTTGGAAAAGGGATGGTGAATTGATAGTTTGAGGGTCAAGTTCGACCTTGGGAGGCTAAGTCCGAATCTCCCATGGTGGCCGAAAAAAGAAAATTTCGGAAAATTATAAATTTTCATGATTTTTGAAAAATTACGTAGAAATGTGATGTGGGTCATACCCATGACATGGACTAACAAGGTCCATGGCGGTAGTGCCATGATGTTAAAAATAAATGGTCATATAATAAATTTTGATGCGTCAACAACTGAGATTGCATTTGATTTTGAGATTGATGGCCTAGATTCATCCTAGATTTGATAAAAAAATTATAAGTTTTTGGAGTCCAACGAAGTTTGAAAAAAAATCAGTTCGTCGAAGAAGAAAATCATCAATCGTTGATGGAGTTTTTGGAGTTCGAAAAAGTTTGGGGAATCAACGATTCATATTGCATTCGATTTGGAAATCAACGATCAAGATTCATCTGCAAACTCGACAAAGTTCAATGGATCGACAATTGAGATCACATAGATATTGAGATCAACAATCAAAATCCAACGCATATTTGGTCAAAAATATCTAAGTTAAATGAGTTTGTCTATGTCAAAGGAATTATGTTAATCGTTGATGGAGATTTTGGGAGACTAGAAAAATATGGTGAAGTGTGGACAAAACATAATTCATAAAAAACTGTTGATCTCCAATAGACCTTTTTGTCGATCGATGATAGATTTTTTCCTCGATTGTCGATAGAAGTTTTTTGCGATTGTCGATAGTCCTTTTTTTCGATTGTTGATAAAAAAAATCTTCAATCGCCAATAGTTGATAGACTTTTTTTGCAATCACTAATAGACCCTTTTTCCAATCGCCGATATACCTTTTCATTGATCATTGATGAAGGGCTTAATGATCACCGAGGAAAGAGAAGAGGGGAAGAAGAGAAAATGAAAAGAAGAAGGGAGGAAGAAAGGGAAGGAGAAAATAAACAAGTTTACCAAAAAAAACAATATGGAGCCAAAAGCTTGTTTTGGCCATAATAGGACTACATGGGTGCTAGTGAGGGTCACTAGCTAATCCTTCTTCAATTTTCTGGAAAACAAAAATTAGTGGTTTTTAAAGATCTGTGTCTTGCTCAATGAACAAGACCCAGATAAAGATGAAAAATTTTCAGAATGTCCAAAATGTAGGCATGAAGATACCTAGTTGAGTTTTTGGCGAAATCAAAAGGGTTTGGAATGGAGGTTCAAAAACAAGTCAAAAACCACCATTCCCAGACATTTTTTGGGGATTTTTGAAATCTTTGGAGGAGGCATAGGGACCCTAGATCACAAATTTGGAAAAATTTATTTAGTCTACATTTTACCTCCTCGAAAATCTAAACAACTTTTTCTTGAGGGAGATTTTCCCAAATTTCCTCTATTTGAGAGATAACCAGTTTTGGCTAAAAATTACAAGTATGGAAAAAAATGTAAAAGTGCAAAGTCGTCAATTCCATATTTATTCATAAATTTTCTGGAGTGTCAAATTTCGAATATGAAAATTGTTGTGTGTTCACAACCATAAATCCTATCTGCACTTAATATAAAAAACAATTATGATCCATGACTGATTTTTTGTTACAAAGGATAGAAGATGGCCTTTCAACGGAATTGCACTAGTAAGAACAAAGCACAATTGAGTGGAAATAACAAACTTCAGAAGGTTGTAACTTTTAGCTCAGAAATCAAAATGAGGAATGAGTATAGTCATTGGAAAGATAACTCAGAGGAGAGTATATTTAAATAATTATAATTGGGTTTAAATGCATCCATACTCTTCATAAATTCATATTAAGAATGAACTGTAACTTAATTAATGAAATATTTTACCTGCATAATTCTAACAGTAATCGTTGCATGCACATTTTTGTAGAAATAGAGGTATAAGAAAAACATAATTGATTCATGTACGAGGACTAAAGATATGGAGAAATCCCAAGGATCTTACAACCATGAGGATGAGATAAGAGGATTGCATATCAGTTTGGGAAATGAAGAAATTGAGTCCAATGGGCACAGAAGCATAGTAGAGCCTATGGAGTCGATTGTGACTATGAGAACCTTGTAGAAAGAACTGTAGAGCTACAAAGAAGCCAATGAGAGGTTGATAAGATTTCAAAAGGAGCATAATCAAATTAACACTCAACTTCTATAGAGTCTAAATATTTCTTTTTCCTTAGAAAAAAATATTTTATATTCATGTGGAATATACATGTTATTGTCCAAAAAAACTTATGGCATTTACCAGGTCCGCATACAGTTGTTGTACAAAAAAATTAAGAGCCATCTCTTTTAGGGCTTATAATAATCTAATTTTAAAGTCACGACCAAGCCAGACACCAAATTGGTGTATGATACCCTCTTATTTGTGGGACAAGGGACCCCCTCCACTCACTGATTTGACTGCTAAACTCTACAGAGGTATACATACCCTACCCTCCTCTAGATTTGAACTTGTGACCTCTTAGGAGGAAACACATGTTCCTAACCATTAGGCCCACTCAGGATGTATTAATAGATTCTGAGTATGTTACAAACACAAATCAATAAATATTCCAACACCAAACAAGAAGCTAGTGCAAGACAAGTAGAAGCATCTAGATATAATGATAGAAGGGTTGATCACAAGCGATCTAGGCACTCTAGGAGTGCTAGTAAACATCATCATTAACTAAGACACTTGACCAGAAGAGCTCATGCACATTTAAAATAGAGAAAAACCCAAGTGTGTCCCCTTTCAAACATTAGAGGAGGAGGTATGGGTCATATATCTTGCAAGGAGAGATCAAGAAACTTAAGCCACCACCATTTGATGGAGAACATATGAACGGTGAAGATGTTGAAGTTTGGTTTTTGTGCATGAGGAAATATTTCCAACTACATGACTACACATCAAACCTAGAAGCAACAATCACCATATATCATCTTCAAGGGAAGGATTCCATATGGTGGGATCAACTAACGAAAGTCAAGCTTATTGACGAGAAGAGAATTTCTTGGATGTAGTTTAAGAAATATTTCCAGTAGCAGTGCTTGACATAAAATTACTATGACAAGAAGATGCAAGAATTCTTAGAGATCAAGCTAGGGAACATGACCATGAAAGAGTATGACAGGAAATTCCTAGAGCTTCTGAGGTACGTGGACTTCATCAGGGATGGGAAAGTCAAAATTCATAGGTTCTTGAGTGGACT
>JASDQU010243102.1:39636-52179 GCA_032191745.1 Picea mariana
ATCCAGATTGGGCGCATCTTCATTAATTCTCTTCAATATGAAAGTGGATACCGGACTTATGGAATCATCATCATTATTGCAGGAGCTACAGGCATCATAAGTGGCAAGAGAAGAAGCTGAAACGTTGTAGGGCTTCTTCAGTTTGGTGAAGGAATGGGGCAAGTGAAGGAGAGACCTATAATAATTTACTGTGATGCATCCACAGGCGCGCGTCTTCTTCTTGAGAACGTCAAACACAATATTCAGATGATCTGGTGCAGCCTTGGCGACCGCATGCCGCACCATCTTCACAATATCAGATGGCGCAATCTTCATCATCTTTGCAGACTTCATGATGATCAATTGATCACTTTGGCTTCAGTGCGGCAGATCACTTGACTGTGATTGAAATGCAGAGAGTAAGAATATGAATGCAGAGCACTCATTCACTCAACTCCGAACGTATAGATGGAGCGAGCGGGGTATATATATAGTTGCAGGCAAAGTAGGTCAGGCATTATTTTATTTTTGCCCATTAAATGAAAAGTGAGTAAAGGTGAGAGACGCAACGAGACCGAGGCGCGTGTAAAGAGGAACGAGAAAAAGCTGGTTAGCAGGACCGCGTGGTCTAAATCAAATGTCACTTTATGCCTGTTGTCCACTTCAACAGTTCCTCGGTATCGAGTTTGGCGGAAAAACAGAGGGAGGTATTCAGTGTGCTTCAATCTCAATACAGGATTCAACTTTAATCAACTGAGGGACCAAAATCGATTTTGCCTTACGTCAGCTTCTCCGGATTTCCCATCGCGCTTTTCGAAATTTTTTGAAAGCAGAATGCTTCACAGCTCAAATGCCGAATAATTGAAAGTGCTGGGTAAAGAGATGTAGACCTCTGTGTGCCCACTTACAACGGTTGTCATGAATTCATGGAAAGCAAGCAAAGCAACAACGAGACAACAAATTTCAAAATGCACATTATTTTATAATGGTTAAGCTAACGTGTTTATAGCGTTACAGAATTATAGGGATACATTTAGTAATGGGCACAATTAATGATATTTTAACTTTAAATTCTAATTGGATAGTTGTGTATTGAGGGGTATATTTATGGATAATGGGTATAATTAATGATATTTTAACCTTAAACCCTAATCGGATAACTATATATTGAGGGGTACATCTATCAGTAATGAACACAATTAATGATATTTTAACCTTAAATCCTAATCCCATAACTGTATATTGAAGATGCTGACATATTGAAGATACTGACATATTTAATTTTTTAATGAATACCATCCAAATTCCTTACCAGGTATCCGTTTAACCAGCTTCCACTCACTAATACATGCCTGGATGCCTTCCAAACCACAACCAAGGGCCCCTCCAATGCTCGCCTATGGGCGTTAATCAGCCAGAGGTTATGTGGCTGAGCTAGTTTAGTAGTGCTATTACTAGGTATTTCTGCCCATAATTTTATTGATATCAATATTTATTTCTGTCCATAATCTTATTTGTGATTGTACTTAGTGTGTCTATATATAGAGAGAGAAAAGATTGGTCTGTTCAGTGGAGATTAAATGGTTCTGGTTTGACAGTCAGTCAGGTCAGTCTAAGTTTATGATTGAAAGTTTTAGGAGACAACTGAGCATGTTGTTAAATTATTGCGAGATATGTCTGTAAATTAGTCCCGCGTTTTGTGACTGAGAAACTCACCAGTAATATATATATATATATATATATATATATATATATATATATATATATATAATTTAGTCCCGCGTTTTCTGACCGAGAAACTCACCAGCAATATATAATGTAACGTCGTGAGGTCAAGACATACGGCCTGCATCCATGGCGCGTGATTTCCATTTCTCTGGTGTTGCAATGAGAGAGGGCCCGGGTTTACAAAAAGCAATCACGCTTCCCTCGCCTGCATTAATTGAACAACAATCAGATCCTATGTGACTTATATCACACTCTTTGCTTTTTGCAAATAACAAAGTAATATGTCGACACTCTCCACAACATATTCACACCGCCCAGTTATCTTACTTTCTACGTATTCCACGTCGATTCTTTATTGTCGCAGCCATGAATTCGTAATGGAGATACTTAAAAAGTAAATTCAATTCAGTCTGTGAAATTACTTCGCACAAGTTATTACTAAATTTGGGAAGAAATTTATCAAAAAAAAATTACTTCACTCCATTCAACATCTATTTTGCCACATTTCAAAGATGTTTTGCTGTTCCCTTTCTTCTCTGTTAACTTTATTTCGGTGATGCATTCAACTTTTGAAGATATTTCCCGCCCGCCCGCCCGCCCGCCCCGTGGTACAAAACTTTACGCGATGTATTAAGAAAGTAATATAATATAATGAGGCTAGATTCCAAGTTAAGCACATAGGCGAGATGTTCAAAGTCTGTAAAGGACTTTTATGATTGAGATTTCTCATTGAGTACCTACCTTGAAGACTATGTGGGCCATACTTTAATACATAGTGTCTGGTTTTCTCCCTACATGTCTTGTTTAGGGTTGGTATGACGGAAGCTAGGGTTATGGCATCCAATAACACGCAAACTATGAATTATGGGACTTATTTTTTTAACACCCACTAGAAGGGTTATCAATTTGATTAGAGGGACCATTTACCCCTCATTTCTCTAGTATGAAAATGAGAGTGATCATATTGGTTTGTGGACAAAACATTAAGTTATTAAACCTAATTTCCTCTCTTCCCCAGTGCATTATGAAGTTGTGAGTGATCGTAGAGGTTCACATGATTTTGTGGACAAAACATTAAGTTATTAAACTTAATTCCATCTTTTTCCTAATGGATTATGAAGTTGGGAGTGATCATAGAACTTCAGAAGATTTTATGGACAAACCATTAAGTTATTAAACCTAATTTGCTACATTTATGCATGAGACGGGAATAAACAAATTCGAGGAATAAAGTTGTTTCATATATCAAATTGAGTAAAGGTTTAATCAAGTTTCAAGTAAATGTGTTGTATGACAATATTTCAATCACGACTAGTAGTAACTCATCCTCAGGCTTGGTTATGTATGCATTGTCTTCCTTGATTGAGTTAGGTGAAGCCAAAACTGTGAATGGTTTAGGCTTGTTGGAGGAATAGATATTTGTGAACTCAAATAACCTATTTTGCAAAGAGTGGGAGGGGAGTGTTTGGGAGGGTTTATCTTGGTTAAGTGAGTTAGAGCATTGTTGTAAGGAGGGGAAGATGTCCTTTGAGTCATTAGGATATAATTGTTGAGTGATATATGGAAAGAAATAAGATGGGTCGTAGGTTGTCTTAGTCAAAAGAGGTAGAAAGGTGAATAAAACAAAGCAGACAATAGATTAGGTTGGTACTCAAAAAAGATATTAAAATGCACCAAGTCGTGCAATTGGCAAACCAAGCATTGGTTGGGCATTTTTATGGTCGTCAATTGTCTGACCAATCACTTCAAGCTTGGATGGGAGGTGAATGGATGTCGATTGACCTTTATCTTTCAATTTAAGCAAATGGTTTAAATATTTTGGGGTCTCACTAATTATAGGGCCATTCACCATTTTTATTGAAGAAGTTGAGTCCCTTTTTCTATCTAAGACTGGAGCGAACAAATTTACAACCAATGTGGGTAAATCTTCTCGATTTGTCACTAGACCTCTAGTTGATGGATGTGTTTGAAGAAATAGGCAATATACTTGGATCCTTTTTGGAAACATATAGTAGTTTTCAAAGTTCCTATACATGTACCATTGCATGTATTTTGGTGATAGTGGACCTTAAAGAGGGTCTTGTAGAGGAGATTGTTCTTGACAAAGGGGACCTACAACATTATTAAGATTCAAACTATATGGCTATCTTGTTCAAGTCTACAAGATGTCACATATATGAACATTTAGCCTCTGATTGCGCTCTTAAGTTTTTAAAGAAGTTTTGGGTTAAAAAAGTTAGTGACACACCATCTCTGGTGAGGGGAAGGTCATATAATGAGGTGGGGTTAGTGGATGGGAAATTTTGTGATAGATTTCATGTTTAAAGGAGTCTCTAATGAAGGAATGAAACTCTAAAGGCATTAGGTTAACGTTGCCATAGCCAATTATTTATTTGAAGGAGGCTATGGCTCCAAGTAGCTCCTTTATGGTTACACACAAGGTCATTGGTCCAATGGTGCACAAGTCAATGTTGGAAGCTTCTTTTGATTGCTCACCTCTTTTTGGTTTAGGTGAGTATCCTTTTGTTCCTACAAATTTGGTATTCTTTGAAAGGGGTTGTAAATCAATAGATCTCGATATTTGGCCAAACCTAAGGGTTTACAAGGTTAATTCTTCAATTGAGAATAAAATAGGGAATCTGGGTGTAGGGGATCCATGCTAATATACACCTAGGCTGGAGGATCGAAGACGTGGTGTAGTTATAGAGGTGGTCTTGAAGAATTAGTGGATAATAAGGAAATTAAGGGGGGTCTATCGACACTCTTGCTTCCATATCTCTAGAGATTTCTAAACTCTTTGATCATCTTAGATATCCTTTGAGGTCTAAACAAACTACCCTAGATATGTCAAAAATAGGGATTGAAGGTGATCTTATCATCGAAGGACCTATCGAGGGCTTGGTATTTGGGAGGGGGATAAAGTATCTGATTTCCATAGCACAAAGTAGAGCTAGAAAGGAAATTCAATAAGGGGAGAAAAAGACTCTTCAAGTGGCTCTTAGAGCAAGCCATGCCCCTGTGGATGGTCATCCATGGTTTTATTCCTTTCAATGTTCAGGGTTTAGACAACCCATAAAAAAAACATGCCCTAAAGAAACTAGTGGATCTTCATAAACCTGATGTGATATTAATTCAAGAATTTATGGGGGAAGGGGTCAAGATTTTATGAGATTTGTCTAAACTCTCTATGGATTAGGATTTTATTTTTGTAAATTTTGTAGGCAGGTTAGGGGGTTTGATTACTAGGTGGAGAAAGAAATCCATGATATTATCTAAATGATTCTTAAATCATGTATTGGGACTAAACTCACCTCTCTAGTGGAGTTGGAGGACACTTATTCATTTATAAATCTTTATGGTCTTTATGAGCACAGGATAACCTTTTGGAAAGTTTTTTGTCTCAAGATTTTCTAATAAAAAGGAATATTGTACTAGGTGGAGATTTGAATTTCCCCTTTTAGTAGTGTTAAGATTTATGTAATGCTATACAATTTAATCTTTTTGTTGATTTTTTTATTAATAAATTGAAAGAGGTAGGATTGATAGATGTTGAACCTATTAAAATTGTCCATACATGGAGGAATATGAGGATAGTGGAAGATAAGAGGGCCAAATGATTAGTTTAATGACCATTCCATATCGATTCCTTATTGTTGAGGTCATAAATTCGAAATGAAGTTACTTAATAAATAAATTCAATTATTTTGTGATACTTCTCACAATTTCTTGTGAAATTTGGGAAGAATTTAATATAAAAAAATAAAAGTACTTGTGACTCCATTCAACATCTATTTTATACTTCTAATTTTGCCACATTTCAAAGATGTTTTTGTTGTTCCCTTTCTTCTTTGTTAATTTTACTTCGGTGATGCGTTCAACTTTTGAAGATAGTTTCCCACCCGCCTTGTGGCACAAAACTTTACGTGATGTATTAAGAAAGTAATATAATATAATGAGGTTAGATTCCAGGTTAAGCACATTGGCGAGATGTTCAAAATCTATAAAGGACTTCTATGATTGAGATTCCTCATTGACTTGAAGACTATGTGGGCCATACTTTAATACATACGGTGTGGTTTTCTACCTACATGTCTTGTTTTATTGCTACCAGTGGCACATTAATAAATGAATATGTTACTTTAGGGTTGGTATGACGGAAGCTAGGGTTATGGCATTCAATCCAATAACATGTGGACTATGAGGATGGATTAGGAATTATGGGACTTTTTTTAAAGACCCACTAGAAGAGTTATCAATTTTATATCAAGGGACCATTTACCTTATTTTCCCTAGAAGTTGTGAGTGATCGTAGAGGTTAAGAGGATTTTTGTGCACAAAACATTAAGTTATTAAACTTAATTTGCTACATGTAATTATGAGGAGAATAAAACATATTTTAAGAACAATGTTGTCAAAACATTAAGTTATTAAACTTAATTTTCTAAATGTAAGCATGAGGAGAATAAGACATATTCTAGGAATAATGTTGTCTCATATATCAAATTTAGTAAAGGTTTAATCAATTTCAAGTAATATGTTGTATGACAAGGCTTTAATTAGAATTGGTGGTAACTCGTCTCCAGGATTGGTTATGCATACATTCTCTTCCTTGATTGAGCTAGGTGAAGAAAAAATGTGAATGGTTTAGGCTTGTTGGAGGAATTGATATTTGTGAACTCAATTAACCTCTTTTGGAAAGAGTGGGAGTGGAGTGTTTGTGAGGGCTTAGCTTGGTTAAGTGAGATAGAACATTGTTGCAAGGAGGAGAAGGTGTCCTTTGAACCATTAGGCCATAATTGTCGGGCAATATATGGGAATAAGTAAGATGGGTTGTAGGTTGTCTTCGTCAAAAGAGGTAGAAGGTGTGTAAGACAAAACAAGCAATAGATTAGGTTGGTACTCATAAAAGACATTAAAATACATCTAGTTTTCGGTATGGTGCAAGGGAAGTTGACCTTTATCTTCCAATATGAGGTAGATGCTTTAAATATTTTGGGGTTTCGTTGATTATAGGGCGACTTGCCACTGTCATTGAATAAGTGGAGTCCCTTTTTCTATTTGAAACTAGAGTGAACAGATTTACAACCAATGTCAGTAAAGCTTCTTAGTTTGCCACTAGACCTTTGGTTGATGGATGTGTTTAAAGAATTAAAAAATAGTGTTGGATCCATTTTAGAAACAAATAACATTTTTTATAGTTCCAATACATGTACCATTGCATGTATTTTGGTGATAGTGGACCTTAAAGAGAGTCTTGTGGAGGAGATTGTTCTGGACAAAGGGGACCTACAACACTGTTAAGAGTCAAACTATGTGGGTATCTTGTTTAGGTCTACAAGATGCCATGTATATGGACATTTATCCTTTGATTTCCCTCTTAAGTTGTTAAAGACATTTTGGGTCAAAAAAGTTAGTGAGTCACCATCTCTAGTGAGGAAAACACCATCCAATGAGGTAGGGTTAGTGGATGGAAAATTTGTTGAGGTCTTTCATGTACAAAGGAGTCTCTAATGAAGGCATGAAACTTTGGAGGCATTAGGTTAACATCACCATAGACAGTTGGTGATTCAAAGGAAGCTCTAGCTCCAATCAGCTCTCATGTAGGTACACACAATTCCATTGGTCAAATGGTGCACAAGTCAATGTTGGAAGCTTCTTTTGAGTGCTCACCTTTTCCTAGTTTAGATGAGTATCCTTTTGTTCCCACAAATTTAGTATTCTTTGAAATGGTCTGTCAGTTGTTAGATCCCGATATTTGGCCAAACCTAGGGTTTATAAGGCCAATCCTTCATTTGAGAATAAAAGAGGGAATCTAGGTGTAGGGGATCCATGCCAATATACACCTAGGTCATAGGATCAAGGAAGGGGGGTAGTTATAGAGGCGGTGTTGGACAACTTGGTGGATAATAAGGAAAACAAGGGGGGTCTATCAACGCTCTTCTTTCCACATCTCTAGATATTTCTAAACTCTCTCGTCATCTTAGATATCCTTTGAGGTATAAAAAGATACCCTAGACATGTCAAAAGTAGGGTTTGGAGGTGGTCTTAGCATCAAAGGACATAAGGAGGGTTAAGTGTTAGGGAGGGGTAGGAAGTCTCCTATCTCCATAGCACAAAGTAGATCCAAAAATGAAATCCAGTTAGGGAAGCAAAAGACTCTTCAAGTGTCTCTTAGAGCAAGTCATACCGCTATGGATGGCCATCCATGTTTTTTATTCCTTTTAATGTTTTGGGTTTGGACAACCCATCAACAAAACACACCCTAAAGAGACTAATGGATCTTCATAAGCCTAGTGTAATACTAATTCAAGAGTTTATCGGGGAAGGGGTCAATATTTTATGAGATTTGTTTAAACTCTTGGGGGAATAGGATTTTATTTCTATAGGTTTTGTAGGCGGGTTAAGGGATTTGATTACTAGGTGACAAAATAGATCTTATCTAACTCTATGATTATTGAATCATGTATTGGATCTAAACTCACCTCTCTATAGCTATGGGAAGCTTATTCAATTGTAAATATTTATAGTCTTTATGAGGATTGAGTGGCCTTCTGGGAAAGTTTGTTGGCTCAAGATTTTCTGAGGAAAAGGAATATTGTACTAGGTGGGGATTTGAATTTCCTCTTTGAGTACAGTTGAGATTTGATGTAATGCTACACAATTTAATCCTTTGGTTGAATTTTCTATTAATAAATTGGGGCAGGTAGGATTGACTCGGATGTTAAACCCATTAAAATGGTTCCTACATGGAGGAATATGAATATAGGAGAAGATAGGGTGGCCAAATAATTAGATTAGTTTCTAATATCATAATCCCTTATGAGTGACAAAATTAATATAATAACATGGATTGATATGGGTGGAAAATCATATGTTTGGCCAACTTTTATTCAATTTGCAAAAGAGGAAGCCAAACCTCCAAGTTATTTCAAATTTAACCCTTCCTAGTTGGAGGATAATGGATTTTTTAGTTTGGTAAAGCCTAAATGTAAATCCAATGATAAATTCCCTAAGGGAATCAACTAGCATTCAATGTGTCTCTAATCTAAAGGATGTTAAAAAGGTAGTGTCTTCTCAAAGTCATGAGAAATGAATGAAGGATGATCTAGCATTAGTTTCAATTGAGAGTGAAATTGCATAATTTTATGCTAAAGAGGTATATATTTTTCCAATTGAGAGTGAAATTGCATAATTTTATGCTAAAAAGGTATATGTTTCTCCTGATGAGACCTTCAAATCTCATCTTAGCAAGTTCGAACAAAAAAAGAAAAAAAAAATACAGACAAATAGAGTTTTTGGTGACTTAAGAGTAGGGCTTTGTGGTTGTCAAAAGGTGATGAGAATGAGAAATATTTCCATACTTATGTAAATTCTAGGAAAAATATAAACATGATATGGGAAGTTAAGAGAGAATATGGTGCTACAACTTACAATTTTAAGGATTGAGTTAGGAGTGAATCATTTTGGGAAGATATATAAGGAGGAAGAGAGGATAATCATTATTATTTCTTACTTTCCTAGAATTGTGGAAAAGGAAGACAATGAGAAGATATATACGGAGGAAGAGAGGATAACAATTATTATTTATTACTTTCCTAGCTTTGTGGAAAAGGAAGACAATTAGAGATTGATGGAAATAGTTTCCAAAGAATAATTGCAAGTGGTACTACATAGTTTTCAAAATGATAAGAGTCCTAGTCTCGATGGTTGGACAATGGAATTATTTCTTTCTTGTTATGAACTCACAAAAGATGACCTTTTAAGGGTAACATAGGAGTCAAGGAAATCGAGGAAGGTTATGGAAACCTTCAACACTACTTTTATTTTCCCTAAGCCCAAAGAAGGATAATCATAGTTCCTTTAATGATGACAGGCCTACTTATCTGTACAATTATATTTGCAAGATTATAGCCAAGATCATTGCTCTACCTTTATTTCCCTAAGCCCAAAGAAGGATAATCATAGTTCCTTTAATGATTACAAGTCTATTTATGTGTCCAATTGTATTTGCAAGATTATAGCCAAGATCATTGCTTTAAGGGTTAAGAAGCTCCTCTTTGAGTCAATTTCCAACATGTAGTTTGTCTTCCTTCATGGTAGGCAAAGCCATGTTGCAATTGGAGTGGCACAAGAGGGGATGCCTTCCGAAAAAAAAGGAAAATCCATACTACAATTGGAGTGGCACAAGAGGGGATGCCTTCCCCCAAAAAAGGCAAATCCATGTTGCAATTAGAGTGGCACAAGAGGGGATGCCTTCCAAAAAAAGGAAATTATCAATTATGATTCTAAAACGGGATCTCTCTAAGGCATATGATCAAGCATGCTAGATGTATTTTAGGCTCATGTTGATCCACCAAGTGGCTTTCATGTTCACTTTGTAAAATGGATTATTAGTTTTCTGACCTCAATGTCTTTTGTCGTCTTAATTAATCATTCAACATTTATCTTTTTCATGTTCAGTTTGTAAAATGGATTATTAGTTTTCTGACCTCAATGTCTTTTGTCGTCTTAATTAATCATTCAACATCTATCTTTTTCATGTTCACTTTGTAAAATAGATTATTAGTTTTATGACCTAAATGTCTTTTGTCGTCTTAATTAATCATTCAACATCTATCTTTTTAACCCTCATGAGGTCATGAGGTCTTAAGCAGGGTTGTCCTCTATCACCCCTACTCTTCTTGATAGTAGCTAAAGGCCTTAGCAGGTTTATGCTAGAGGCAATAAGATATGACTCTTAAAGAAGTATAAATATAGGGAGATACCTTTTTTTCATTCATTTGTTTTTTGTTGAAGATGTTTTCTTATTCTAGGACGGATCTAGAATAAATGCAAGTAAATTAAAAGAAATATTAGAGATCTATTGCACTGCTACTTGTATAAAGTTCAATATGCACATCCTATTTATTTTAAAGATGTAGTAGATGATTAAGCTAGGTTTATTCTTCAATTATTCCCTTACTAGTAGATTGAGTTTCAAGTAGGTTACCTATCTATCTAAGTGAATCTCATTTTTGTAGGTTTAAGGTGAGTGAATCTCGTTTTTGTAGGTTTAAGGTAGGTCTACCAGGGGGAACTAGCAATTATGTTGAGATTATAGAATTTTAAAGCTAGCTATCTAATTCTATTAATCACATTTAGATTTTTTTTTTGAAGCTAGTTATCTAATTCTATTAATCACATAGGAAAATATTTATACAGAAATTTATACAAAAATATCCAATTTTTTTTCGAGATTATAGTTTTTTTTTTAAAGCTAGTTATCTAATTCTATTAATCACATAGGAAAATATTTATACAAAAATATCCAATTTTTTTTTTTGAGATTATAGATTTGTTTTTAAAGCTAGCTATCTAATTCTATTAATCACATAGGAAAATATTTATACAAAAATATCCAATGTTGTTGGCTTACAATGTTGTTGGCCTACTACTGGAGAAACCAGACCAGACCAGCAGCATGGGAATAATTCAGTTATCCAGATAGTTTGAGACAAGTTCATGATTAATTCAGTTATCATGATAGTCTCAAACAAGTTCATGATTAGGAAAAAACCTTACAAGTGGAAATGTCTGAAAGTCCACATACAAACAAGACTAATATGCCGAAGTAAAAGTAACAAAGTGACTAGAGAGCTAATCATGCTAGAGATTAGTCTATGGAATTAAAATCAGCACCAGGCGCCGCTTCTACAAAGAGACATTTCTCTGGTGGGAAGGAACCTATTGGTTTAGAGATGGAATCCTAAAATTGATGTCTTTGAGCTATAGATGGAGTTCATCTATTTGCACCAAAATATCTTCTCGGCCTTCATCGTGATCCTACAGTACTTTCCCCATTAAGATCTATTATTTTCCTATATTGGTGTCCCTAGCCCTTGAAATATCGGTATCGAGAATCCAATTTCCCATCTCTTCATCGATATCCCAGTCATGAATGGTACCCCATCTAACCTTTTCCTCCACATTATCAATTTCCTTATGAATGTGAGGGAGAGTATGCTCCCAATATTCATTATACAAAATTGACATAGTTTACTTGATTCCTTTTTTAATTAGCAAATATTTTTCAATGCATTGCAATTTGATAGTTTATTTCAGTCCTCTATGGCATAATGCTTTGTTTCCTAGAACATTTCATAAATTATTCTTAGAATAGTTTATGTAATAATTTTTGTCAATACTTTATTTTTGTTTGATAAGGTCATGTATAAATCTTCAAAATTGATTTGAGTTCAATTTAAAATTTAATTATGATTTATTTTATTTTATTTTATTTTGTTATAAGATCAGTTCATTTAATAATTATTTTTAAGAAAACAATATTAATTTAAAATCATTATTTATTAATATTACTTCCTATTAAATAAATATAGTTTTATGAATTAATTTTATATTTAGATAGAAGAAATTGCCTTTAAATAAAACTTAAACCCACCTAGATCCATTTAACTCCAAATCTAATGTGTGAGTGTGTGTGTATATAATGGAGACAACATTATTTTTTTTTTAATTTTTTATTACTAATTTATTATTTTTATCAATATTTTAATGTGTTATGTTACATGAATATATCTTCCATGTTGAACCGACTACTACAACGCCTCTAGATGCAATTACCATTTATTATTGAGCAACAAATTATTTGATATCTAAATTATAAATATAAAATATAAAATATGTTTTTAAAATATACAATATGTTTTTAAATTGTAATTAAAATATGTGAACACTTATATCTTAGATGAATTCTTCTTGAGAAATTGACCATCAAGGTGCATATGAAGGTTATCACTTTCTTTGCCTTCCTCTTACCAAAGAGATGGGACCAACCCT
>JASDQU010243102.1:88164-99535 GCA_032191745.1 Picea mariana
TACCTACGATGACTTTTTCTGACCGCCCCACCTTTCCATACTTAGTCGAGTCTTCAAAGTTTTGCGTGTTCACGGACTCTCGGGTTCACAAAAGTTTGAAAGCATTTTTCGCTCCCCTCCATCCCCGCCACCTTCACCCCTTCCCAATGCACATTAATTATGCTTTTACTAGTGACAAATCACCAGATAGGTTTGAAAATATTGGCATTAATAAGAGGAAATCTCATGGACATATACCATTAAAACGCATTAATGGGAGAATATTATGGGATCTGATGATTTTTTTGTGTCGATCTTGAATTGACAAAAAAATGTTGGTTATTTTAGTTTTTTTAAGGCATCATCATAGTAAGAATTCAATATTGTGCTAGCCCACTGTCATATACAAAGGTGTTGACATCATGTCCCTCTTTAATACTGTGCACACATTACAGGTTGTCATATTTGAGAATATGCTTTCATATGAAAATTTTAACTCATATTTTATCTATCGCCTATGCATTTGAGAAAAAATTGCAAGCCGAAAACACCCTTCAAATTGGAACACGATTTACAATTGGGCCACAAAAATACTATTAAAATAAAACAATATGACTAGTATTGGAATAAATATAAACAAATTGTCTTTGTACTTGAACCTGACTTTGTCAAGCTCCAGGTATATTCCATAGCTAAGAATGTTTTTCCCATAGTTAATGTTTATGGCCGACAGTTCCCGGATTGGTGCTATCGAACTCTCATGCCCCCTATTCCATGATATACATCTTGCACCCAAAAATTTTGTGATCTACAATTTGACGCCAGACTCCTCGAACTCACAAGATTCACTCTACCTGCGATGATTCTATCCAGATCCATTTGACCTCTTCGCTTTTTCATACTTAGTCGATTCTTCACCTCTTATTGTCACAGATTCACGAACTCCCGGGTTCATAAAAGTTTGAAAGCATTTGTCACTCCCGTCCATCCCCACCACCTTCGCACACTTCCCAATGGAAATTACTTACGCTTTTAATTGGTGACAATTCCCCACACAGGTTCAAAAAGATTGTCATTAATAACCGAAAATCTCAAGGACAACTTCGATTAAAATGCATTAAAACAATATCTACGAGAGATTATATTATCATCCGCCAGTGTTCATTTTGAATACTATCAGGACAAAATTACTGTCACATGTTGCAATATAAACAAATATTCATCAAAGCATTATATTTTCTCATAGGTACCTCAGATGCACTCCAGTCACCTGATATTGAATTAGCAGAGGTCAATATTATGGGATCTGAATTTTTTTTTTTGTAAATATTGAACTTGGAAAAATTGTTGTTTACTTTTTTTTTTAAGGCATTTTGCCCCGCCTTTCCATACTTAATCGATTCTTCACCTCCTATTGTCACAGATTCGCGGGTTCCTGGGCTTCTCGGTTCACAAAACTTTCAAAGCATTTTTCGCTCCCATCCATCTCCGTCACCTTTGTGTCCTTCCCAATGCACATTAATCATGACTTTATTAGTGACAACTCACCACACATATTCGAAAAGATTGGCATTAATAGGAGAAAACCTCGAGGACATCTCCCATTAAAACGCATTAAACCAAGATTTATGGAAGATTATATTATCATCTTCCAACGTTCATTTTAAATACTTATTCCCATTTCCCTCTATCATCGAAAACTTGGGCTTTAAGGTGCCTTCCTTGTAATGTTCGTGGTCATCCACATGTGAGAAAACATAGAGATGCCATTCAGGCCCAATTGAAAGACAAGGGAGTGGTTTTATGTGATGTCAACTTTGAGGGAATTTTTTTTTTTAGCCAACATAAACTCAAACAAAAAAAAATCAAGTATTTTATGATTGGTATTCTCCCTGTATTCGATCCTTTGGTTGGTTGAAAGGCCTGCCTGGAGATTTGTATGTTGAACTTCTTTGTTTTGTTACTGGAAATTGGAAGGGACTTTCAAGTCACCTGCAAAATTCTCCTTTGTTGAAGTATATAGCTTCTTCCAACAACACAGATTTGGAAAGTGTATCAAATCCTACATACCACACCAGAATTAATCTTTCGTCAGAGGAGTCACACATATCGTGACTTACAAAATGGTCTAGAATATTCGGAAGTCACGCCAAAAATTACTCCATGCGCGAATATACTCACAAGGAAATTATAAATTTGGATCCTCACGAAGGTGAGAAACTGTATGAGTGGTTGAATCAACATCCTGAAATTACAGAATTTTCTATGTCAAAGTTTGTTAAGCGACTTCTGGGTGCAGTAACAGACTTGACAGAAAGTCAACTTCTTTCTCAAATTTTGTTCACCGACCTCTGGATGTAGTAATAGACTCAACATATAATCAAATTTATATCACTACTGCACATTTTTTTCAGTATTCCTATGCAAATAATTGCATCTGGGTCGAAGATCTTACCACTCTTTGCAAGAATATTCTCCTAGTGGTTGAAGGTTGCTATATAATCAGGGAATGTGGCCCTCAAAAGTTTATGATTTCTGTTGTTATCTCCTAAAATAAACTTGTCATCCACTTTCATTTCTAGGTGATAGCATAGTCATAAAAAAGTGTATTTTTTTATAATTTTTGTGGTCTATGATCTCCAAGCATAGAGAATAAATTGTAAAGTCCCAAATAAGTTGATTTGACATTTATTGTTTTCAAAAAATCAAAGAAGATCTTTTCGACAACAAATGTTGTTTTAAAACCGAGGATAAGCTGTCGAAAATTCAAGCTTTCGGCAGCAAAACTACATTCCAAAAGATAGGGGAGTTGACGAAAGTACATAACAGAGTTTTAGACAACACATCAAGAGAGCCTGAATGAGGATTGAAGGACACATGTCATCAACACATAATGATCGCTTAAGCGGATTTTTGGCATTATCTCACGTTCTGTACCACCGTTTATGTAAATGATTATGCAGATCATGTGAGGGTTTTGACGTCTCATCATTTTAGAGGACTGTTCAACCATCATTTCACTCATTCCCGAATGTTGTCTACATCTACCTTATGGTCATCATTCAAATTCAAAACCACCAATTTTGAATGTCTATAAAAGATGCTTCTTACCATCGTTTGAGCATACAGAGTTCATCCCTCATCGCCATCATTTCCTTTCCACTGGTAATTTTTCTGTCTTTTGATTTCTACAGAATTAATGTGTGATGTACAGATGGATAAGAAATGAGGCGGTTCACTCCTTAGGAAAGAATTGGATAGCATACAGTTTCTATAGTCTCATCTAAAGATTTGTCAATATTTCTCAGATGCAGACTGTCTCAATTATGTGGAAAAATTACAGGAAGGATACCACTAGGGTATCACATAAAATTTTGCAAAATCCTTTGATGGAAGCAAGGCCACAATTGGCCCTTTGGAGATACAAGTCAATGAAGCAACCATATCTTCTGCTACAGGCATGCCAAGGATAGGGAAAAAATGATTCAAGACCACAGTCACCAAGAATCTGGATTTCAGTCCCTATTTAAAGCCTGAATTCCAAGACATCACCTAGAATAGGGAGATTCCTACTTCTTATCTGGAGGAGAAGTGGCAGGTTCTTCTCAAATCCATACAATTATACATAACTACAGAAGGAAGGTATCACAGGGCCATGCTGTATCATTTCAAGTTAATGGACCATTTTATAGGTAAGACACCATTAAATCTGCCATTTTATTTCCACAAAAGTCTTACTAAGATGTGCAACAAAGTTTAGGATGAACCAGAAAACATTTAGAATGCCCTTTGTCATTTTGGTATGATAAAGATCATCATTGTAGAATAATTAAGGAAGAGAGAAAGAACATGGAAACACTTTATGTTTTGGGGAGGTTTTCAGTTAGAAACTCAACCTAACAAAGGAAAAAAGAGATCAGGCAAAAAGTCCCCAAATTCTCAGAGTAGTCTGAAGAGGAGGAGAGCCATCAACCTTGATCTCCCAGAAGAACCAACATCCAGCTCAGGAGTCAAGAAGGAAAAAAAGAAGTTGATTTTCAAGGAAAATGTAGAGCAAGTTTCAACTCAACAGGCCAAGAAAACCAATGTGCTAGACCTATCTTACTCAGACTCTGGTTCTGAGCCAAATAAAGAAGAAGTCCATGTTGAGCAGAACATAGATTTGTCTATGGAGATAGCACAAGAAAAAGAGATGTTCACAGGTTATGAGGAAGGTGAAACCTCAAGCAAAAAAAAATCAAAGAAATCACAGAAGATTAGGGAGCTAAAAGAGATAATAGCACAACAAGAAGTGCTAGAAAGGGTGATAAAAGCTAGATATAAGAATTTATCAGAGAATTTTGCAGAAACCAATGCATCTTTTGAAAAACTGGCACTTGAAAGTATAAAGGAAAAGAAGAAGAAGAAAAACATCACAAAAGATTATAACATCTTATGGTGGTTAGCCAAGCGTTTGAAGAGAAAAATAAAAAAGTTGAAAGAAAGAATTGGTACACATCCAAATTTTCAAGTTCTGGCACAGGTCACTGTAAATTTACAGGGATATTAATTAAGACAATCAAGGAGAAGACTTATTTTTGAGGTGATTAGCTTTTTGGTGAACCCAGGATTTTCGACAACATAATCGGCATAATAACGCACAGTTAGCTGCCGAAAATCAAGGCTTTCGATAGCTAACTTGCATTTTTCAGGACAAAGAAGTTGCTGAAAGCACAGACACAAGCATAATGATAGTATTTTTACTCAGATCAAATATTTTTGCTGCCAAATCATTTGAGGAAGGTTCCAAATGAATGATAATATTAAAATGGATAAAGATTACCCTCTTCTTCAAAGTTGCGAGGCTTATACAAAGGATAATAGGGTCAAAGGTTATCCGATTTTGGTTAAATATTTTCCCAGCTGTCAAGGAAGGATTTTGAGTTACCTCATCATCTCCTTGAAGACTGCTAAAGATGCTGAAGACCAGATTATGATAAGGGTTTGACCATTTAAGATAGAATTTGATCCTACTTTCTTCTAAACTGTTTTGATTAATACTATTCTTAGTATTTCAGATCCTCTTTGATAGGATCTTAGATTATGATGTAAAGGATATAAAGCCTATGCTTTCAAAGTAATAGGGGTTCGACTTGGAAGACTATACTATACTGCACTTTGTAAACAAATCATCTTCTAATATATATTCGGCTGCAGGCTTCTTTCACTGCTATTTCAAACCTTCTTGTTCATTCATTTTCTATGTTTATGAGTTGAATTTCATTTCTTAATCTATGCTTATATAATCTCTTGGTGATTGTCATCTTACCTTATAGATTTATAAACAGAGGATCATAAGCATTCACTACTAGTTTTATTAGCCCATCATATATACTTCCATATATATATGTTCTGGTTAATATTGTTAGTTTCCCATCCATTTTGATATAAATACCCATCTGATAATAGCCTTTGAAAGCCTTGTATACCTGAAATATACCCAGATTGTCTTGAGTGAAGAATCCAGTGAGTGAGTCATTCAGTTTGATCTGACATATTACACAACATTAAAGAAATTTATAAAGTTACCAGGCTTCTTCAAACTACAACTTAAGAAGGACTCCTGGAGTGATAGCACCTGCATCGACAAGTAACTAGGAAAAGTTAATGGGAAGGAATTATGGACTATGGACTTTGCAACAATTTCTGAAGATTACTTTATACTACCACCTTCTGCAGGAAGTTTGACGTATTCAGGTAATGATTTGGTTTCTAAAGATCACCTTTTAATACCACCTTCATGGAATGATTTTATTTCATTCTTTAGAAGAGACCTTGATGTAGTAGATATTCCAGAGCTATTTCCACCGAATATCAATCTTTCTGTTGTTTCTCGTGCTTTAAATAAGGAGAATGCATTTCTTCTGTTGCAGTAGATCTGATATTTCAAAAAAACGAAAGTTGCTCGATGCTTGAAGTATTAACTTGTTTGGTTCAAACAAATCACCATGACCTTGCCGCAAGCATCTCTCGAGTTGTTCATTAGGATCACAGTTCGATAAGCACATAGTGCCTTCCTAGTCGTAGAGTGCTTCCATCCCCAGCTTGGGTTTGCATAAATGTTTTTATTGCTAGCTTGTTTCTTTCTCCTGGTGGTCGATCCTTCTATCCCAACCAACATGATGGAAATAAACTAGCTCTAGGGAGTTTGATCTCTTCCGGGGATCTGAGTTGACTATATATTAATTTCAGTTCACTTAAAAAATGTTTATGTGTGCAACCTAATCTTAGACATAGAAAATACAATTTTTTATTTTTTAAAATATAAAATAATGTATTTTTTTAACACACGAATGGTCGAAAAGTTTCAGGCGTTGTTTGGGATTCACGTCCTTCAAGGATGTAAATTAATTACACAATTGATATTTATTGTGGCAATGCATTCGACCCTTCATCGACTATGGAAATTGCATTAACACTGCAATGTCCAGATAATAAATTTATGACATGCACCTAATGTCGATGTCATCATCGCATAGGACATGCAACCTCCAAGTATTTTCGGACTCACAACAACATTATAATTGTCATGACAAAGCAATGCTAAATTCAATGCTCTTTTGTAGTCTGGCAACTCTGCATTCTAAGTTCTTTGACAATGACATGCCTACGTGTTCACCACATTACCGCCTTGAAATCGATAACATTGTTCCCATTGCCACTGCTAGTGTTAATGTCTGAAGCTGAAGCTATCTGGAGCTTGGAGTCACTGCCAATCTCGATGTCTGAAGATGAATATAGCTGGAGCCTAGGGTCACAACTTGATACACTTGACATTAGTACCAGTAATGATCAAAAGTTGATTGTATGTCGAATATGTTACTACATCCAGAGGTCGCTCAACAAACTTTGAGATAGAATTTGACTGTCTGTCGAGTCTATTATTACATCCAAAAGTCTCTCAACAAACTTTGAGATAGAAAGTTCTGTAATTTTAGAATGTTGATTCAACCACTCATACAGTTTCTCACCTTCATGAGAATCCAAATTTATAATTTCCTTCTGAGTATATTCGGGCATGGAGTAATATTTGGCATCACTTCCAAATATTCCAGACCATTTTGTGAGCCACAATATGTGCCACTCCTATGACAAAAGATAGATTATGGTGTGGTTTGCAGCATTTGATACACTTGCCAAATCTGTGTTGTTGGAAGAAGCTACATACTTCAACAAAGGTGAATTTTGCAAGTGACTTGAACGTCCCTTCCAATTTAGAACAATAAAACAAATAAGTTCAACATACAAATCTTCAGGTAGGCCTTTCAACCAAACAAACGATCAAATACAGGGAGAATACCAATCATACGATACTTGAATTTTTTGTCTCAGCTTCTGTTGGCTAACATAATTTTTTTCCCCCAAAGTTGACGTCACATAAAAACACTCCCTTGTCTTTGAATTGGGCCTAAATCACATCTCTAAGTTGTCTCACATGTAGATGACCAGGAACATTACAAGGAAGGCACCTTAAACCCCAAGTTTTCGATGATATAGGGAAATTAACACTTATCAAAGTACGAAATGTTGAATAAAAAGCTAATGTAGCCAGACCATAAATAGAAGAGACAAACTATTCAAGAAGCTAACTGAGATAGATATAACCGGTAGCACCCATGAAGTCCAAGATTCAACTCGTTGTTTTTAACCAGGAAAGCATTTGATGATCAAGTTGAAATTTATAAAAGACTGTCATTTGAAAATTTCTATAGCATTCTTGAATACGGTGAATATGGCGTGAAAAAAACTGGTTAGTTGATTATTGGATTAAAAACCAAGATATTGAAGAAGCATTGCACAACCTCTCTATTGATATGAGGGACTTGGAAAGTGAATTCTTCAGTATAAAAATCCGGCATGAAATCAACGTGACGACCATGAAGAGCTACATCGAGGAGTGGTTCAAAAAGGTTGTCAACAAGATTTCTAATGAAGGGAAAAGGACGCTTGAGACGGTTCCCATAACCGCCAAGGCAAGCCATAAAAAGGACATCAATGAGCTAATGACAAGGCATGGGAAAGAATCATAGTAAGTTCATACTGATCACATTCTTTTGTCTTTGTCAATGTCTTCATCCAATTAGTCCACCTCTTTAAATAGAAAGGTTTAACCGAGGACTGACAATTTTGTCTTTCTTCTTTCCAGGTCTTGTTTTCTTCCATGGTCAACTTTCTTCTTTCTACAAGCTTGATTCTTGTACATATTTGCTTTATGGTCTACAGAAGCCCCAATCCCAGTCATTATGGAAAACACATTTAAATTTCAGAGAATATGTGTTGAACTATATATTTTATTACAAATTCCAAGAGAGATATTTTGGGAAATAATCTCATCTGTATTTTGTAACCCATTTTATCTGAATAAAAAATATTTGAGGTTGTTATATGGTGTTTTCCAATGTTTAATATTTTATTTTTTTTCAGAAATTTTGCATTTTTTTTTTAAAATTGACTCATTTACCTATACAACTATTGATAGATGAATTCAACCTCTTTCTACAAGAATTTAATATGCTCTTTGATGTATATTTAAACATGCATGACAATTTGTTTTTCCCCTACCCAACACTTCGATTTAAATAAAAGATACTCTATTCGCTCCTTACATTTTACATGGAAGAATAATTTGTGATAGGACATAGTTTTGTGGCACCCACCCTATACTTAAGAAAAAAATGGGTAGGCCCATCCTGCTTTCATTCTTTTGGGCCTCGGAAATAGAGTCAATGAATGACTCTATTTCAACATGGAAACTCATGTGTTGACGCCATGTTCCTGTTCAATATTGTGCATATATTACAACTTCTTGTATTTGAGAATATCCTTGCATATAAAAATGTTATGTCATATATTTATTTTTCTATTGCTTATGGGTTTGAGAGAAATTTGTTAGTCGAAAAAAACCCTACAAATCGGAAGATGGTTTACATTTGGACCACAAATAATCTATTAAGATATATTAATATGAATATTATTCGAATAAATATGAACAAATTCTCTTTAAACTTGAAGCTAACTTTGTAGACCTCCAAGTATATTACATAACTGAGACTAAATGTTCGTTTATCCCTTTGTTTTCCATCCTCTATACTTACCTATTTTTCCCTTTTATTCTTCCCCACTATTATCCCTTTCTGGTTCTATACTTAGTCTCATTTTTATGATCACCGCTTCCCGGGTTGGTGAACTGGAAGATGCTCATATTCATCTATATTGTCACATCATGAGCTTGACCAATTGCCATCCCTTTCAATACTTAGCCAATTATCTGACTGTTGGGTCCCGGGTTAGCGCTATCAAACTCTTATGCACCATGTTTTGTTATATACATCTTGCACCCAAAACTTTCGTGAGCTACAATTCAGCCCCAGACTCCTCCAACTCTCCAGCTTCACTATACCCAGGTTCACAAAAGTTTCAAACCTATTATCGCTATCTTCCATCCCCTTTTTCCCTTTTCTTGTTTCCCTCTATTATCCTTTTCTGGTTATATACTTAGTCACCTTTCTATGATCGCAGGTTCCCAGTTTGGCAGACTGACATATCCTCATCTCCATCTATATCCTCACATTACGAGTCCGACCGACCGTCATTCCTTTCCATACTTAGCCAATTTTATGGCCACGGTTTCTGGGGTTGGTGATATCGAACTCTCCTACCGCTTGTTCTGTCATATAAATCTTGCACCCAAAACTTCTGTGATCTACAATTCCACCCCAGACTCCTCGAACTCGCAAGCTTCACTCTACCCGGGTTCACTAAAGTTTCAAATCATCTATCGCTACCTTTCATCCCCACCACCTTCATGCCCTTCCCAATGCACATTAATTATGCTTTACTAGTGAAAACTCAATAGACTAGTACGAAAAAATTGGCATTAACAAGAAAAAAACCTCGAGGAAAACTCCCATTAACACGCATTAAACCGCCATTTACGACACTCCGACCGAACGTCATTCCTTTCCAAACTTAGCCAATTTTTTCCTCGTGTTCCGTGATATACATATTGCACCCAAAAACTTTGTGATCTACAATTCCACCCCGAGAAGCACAATCTACGAAATCGACCTCCCTATTACCAACCGCTTCCCCATTCCATATGTAGCCACTTTTTCGAACACGGATTCCCGAGCAAGTGGCCTCTAGATTGTACTTCCATTTTTCTGTGAACTACAAACAACACTTGGACCTCTGCGATATACAAATTGACTATCAGACTCCCACATCGTCCCCTCTTCCGTGTTACACATTCTGCACTCAAAATTTTGAGCCATACAATTTGACCGTCGGGGCCTCACATCTTCTAGGGAACCCTTGTCACCCTATTTTTGATCCTCGGGTTGGCGGGTTCACGAAATCTCCAATTCCTAGTCACTGTTTCCTATGCCGGCCACCTTCGTACTTCTTTCCAAAAATGAAAAAACTAAGGTTTAATGCTAACATTTCATCATGCAACAACCGTAAATATCATCATTAATCAGAAAAAGGATCAAGGAGATAGTCACACTGACTATCCCTACACAACTTGTCCATAAACATGCAGAAAAGATCTTTCCAGGTAATGGGATATCTATTACAAATTTCAACATATTAGTGAAAATGAGTCCGGCCTACTATTTTCCTATTCCATACATAACCACTTTTTCAATTGCGAGTTCCCAGATAGGCAGGCTCAAGATTGTGTTTCCAATGTTCTGCAACTTGCAAATAGTACCCAGAGTTCTGTGATATACAAATTGACCGTTGGACTGCCTCATCATGCCCTCTTCCGTGTTATGCATTTTGTAGTCAACATTTACGAGACATACAATTTGACCCTTGTGGCCTCACCTCTGTTGGTTATACCTTGTAACCCTATTTTGAATCCTGATCGACTGCTTTCAATAATTAGCCATTCCTTAATTGTTGTTCCCTTTCTCCGCCACCTTCGTACTTCTTTCTGAATATGCAATTAGTAAGATTTAATTCTATCAGGTCATCATGCAGGAACCTTAAATATTTCCATTAATGAGAGAAAAGCTCGAGGAGATCTCCCAAACTTCCATGATATACAAATTGACTGCTTGACTCCCACACCAGCCCCTCTTCCATGTTACATGTTTTGCACTCAAAATTTATGAGACATACAATTTGACCGTCATGGCGTCACGTCTCCTGCGGAACCCTTGTCACCCTAGTTTGAAGCCCAACCTCTTTCCATACTTTCCTATTTCTTGGAATCTCTTTCACGGATCTTCGACTTGGCGGGTTCACGAAATCTCCAATTCCTAGACACTGTTTCTTGTGCCCGCCACCTTCTCACTTCTTTCCAAGTATGCAATGACCAAGGTTTAATGCTAATAGTTCATCATGC
>JASDQU010243103.1:23416-39528 GCA_032191745.1 Picea mariana
AATGTATCGACCCGTGGAAAGGGCACGTAGGACAATACTATGAATAATGTATACGAGCATATGATTAATTTTTGTGTATGGGCCATTGGAAAGGACAATACAATGATTATTGTATGACAATGACAATGGGAATCTTACATTGGGACCGTCTTTGATTATAAAATCAATACATCGACATTATATTTTTGGGGGTCGATATAATGGAGTGGTTTGAAAAGTGTGAAACATGATGATTTACAAGGTGCATATATATAGTAAGTGAAAAATGGTTTATGAAATTTTCAAATCATAAGAATTATTCAAAAGTGGATATTGCAATAATAATATATTTCTTTGTATTTTAAAGTGATTCCATATGTGATGTGATGTATCGTTTTATTATAATATGTGGTATTTTTTAATTGTATTTTTTTTTTAAGTATATTAAAGTGTATGTTTGGTATGATTTGTAGGTTACATAGAACATAGTCTTCTTAGCTACTGCTTACATAATAATGGTGTTTGGAAACCAGAAATAATTATATCCAAATATTCTATACGCATCAATTCTTGACTATTTGAAATAGAAAAGTCTATCAATTTTAAATTGTGAAATCCAGTTAGGTTGCAATGCTTATGAATAGTTATATTTTTTTTTTATATGTTATAAAAGTATGTGATTATACATGTCAATGTGGGTGGGGACTTGTTACAGAGGAATGCAACAAAGTCTATGATATGATGGCGAGGGGTCTATGACACAGCCTTATACCACCTTGAAGTCATCAACTGCTTTGCAACATTTAATAATGCATGCTTGAGGGTCTCTATCAAATTGATTAGGCTCAGGGCCAGTAGGGATAGTTTACAATCAAGGGGTCCCACCTCCAATAATGGCATAGCATCCGTTGCATTCACTTGAGTGGAGGCTATGTACTTGTAAAAGTAATAGTATAGCTTACCAAGGTCCGAATACAGGGGAGTTAGAGTTAGCTTACTTACTTTCACTAAATTCAAAGCAACAAAGCTCTTCAAATTACAAAGGTATATGTATTGTTTTTGTTTGAAAGGGTTTAAAGCCACACTTAGATATGTTGCACCAAGGTCACCCTAACTTGCCTAGTATGGAACCATGCATATTTTAATATGCAAAATCAAATAAAATTAAAGTGTATATTAGAATTTTGCATTTTTAATGAAATTATTCCAGTGCTTTTAGGTGAGTTTTATTTCGACACGTTAAGGTTTTAATTTATTTGATGTTTGGCCTACAACCCTAATGGGCTTTATTCGTCCTTGATTGTGTTTCACCTGTAATGGCTCCCTCAATCACCTACAACTGAAAAATTGTTGAATGAAACAATTCTAGAAACATTTCGACAAGTGCTTGCCAACAATGGAATACCATGGGTTGACAATGTGATCACGTGTCCCACACGGTCTTATGCCTATGGGGTCCTATAACTTGATTGGCATTATTGTGTTGTGAATTAGATGGGATTTCCTTGGGCAAGACCCTTTATACGAATGATCCTGAAGCCCCATGAAACCATGCTTCTATGTATTTTTAATAATGGGGATCGGTGGAAAGAATGATGGGTGGGGCCCACTTTGCATAGCCTTGTAGGGACTTTATGACCCAAATATGAGCATGATGACATCATCGAATTTAAATGGTATGTACTTAACCTSACCATGAATAGGTTGATTTTAATCTAGTAATGTTTAGAGACTTTGGGTTTATGGGCATCTATTTATTTATGTAAACACTTTTCTCTTTAGCTTTTGATTTTGACCAATCAAGAACTTTAGATTTTAAATCAAATTCAACAATTTCTCAAACAATGTGCTCTTAACACACATAAAGAAAGAAAATATCATCACTTTGATTTTAATTTATATTTGATAGTAGTATTTTCTTTTTTTAGTACGATTATGATTGTTGAAGTTATATTTTTATATTGAGTAATATTGATGAATTAGTATTTTTTTAAGGTTTCAAAACCTATTATAATTTAATCATCAATAATTGTTATTCAAGGAAAACTATATCACCTAAAATAATATGATAATGATTTGTAAGGGGGCAAACTTCCACTCTTACCAAATACCTCTAAATCTTAAACCATTAACTTATTTATTTAAGTTTGAAGAAAACAAACTCTTAACTAATCTAACGTTCTTAACTAACTAAATATATTTAAAAAATGAAACATAAATTAATATTTTTTTTTACTATAATATAATATAATTAAAAAATAATTATTATATGTTATGAACTCAATGGAAGTTTGCTCTCAATCCCTAAGATTCCTCCTCGTTCCATTGGCATTGGATGTGTGGTTTGTGATTGTGTGGATTGTTGGAATAGTGACTGCATCCATTATAATAATAGAGCAATCTCTTTAATGATTCATTGTATCTCTTCCCATGGATAGATATCTCGAGGTTAGTGATTAAAAAGTAAAGTTGTTTTGGATCTTTCTTTTAAAATTGGGTCCATCTTGGGACCCGATGCTCATGTTTTATGTTTTCCAACATGTATGCCTGCTCACACAACAACAATGCCTCCTCTTAGATTGCATGAGTACTTATTTATTTATTGGGAGTATAATATATATTTCAAAATTCCTATGCAAAAGATGTAGGTCATCCTTGGCCCCAAGGGAAAGTGGAAAGTGCCTAAAAAAAATGTCTCTTTATGACTGAGCATAACATTAATAACATTAAAGAGCTGAGATTTTTTCCTATGTATGCACCTTGAACTAGTGAATCACTTAAATCACTTAACTTAAAATATCTTTTAAATTTGTAAAGTCACTTAATAATTACTAAGTAGTAATCCCGTGACAAAAAGTATTCGTATCTTCATTTTCCTCTGCAGTTATATTTTTCCTTGCGTACTTTTTAATAAAAAAAGGGTAAGATATTATATACGCGAAAGGAAGGTACAAACCACTCCTTCAAATATAGTTTGTATCATTGCATTAGTATGCTTGCATGGATACCTTAAACTCATTCTAAATAGAAGCAAGACATAGATACTTAAACATATCAATTATGAATTAAAGTTGTTTATTTAAATTCATGTTTTAAATATTATTTTGTTAATATTAATATTAATATAAATAATTAATTAGTATAAATATGATTTTTAAATATTAATATTAATATAAATAAATATAAATTAAAAAAAAAAAAGTAATTACAACCAATTTTAAAATGAAATGAAACTTAGAATTAATACTATTCTAAAACATTATAATGATCAAAATTAAATTTATACATATTCTAAAACATTATAATGATCAAAATTAAATTTATACATAAATAAATGTTAAATATAATGTAATTGTAAAAAATATATAAACAATAATAGAGTTTAATCAATTTCATACACATAACAATGATCATAAATCAAATAACCAATAAGATTAACCTTACGTGAGTTGGGGTCATCCTTGCCCTTGGGATGAACCTCCATGAATAATTAGTTATTTCTAATTTAGATAAAGTAGGTTTCCAATCTTCATTGTTTTATACAAGTTTGTGTGTAGGCTTTTCAATTTAGTAAATAAAAAATGCAAATGGGAGGAATTCATCATTCTAATAATGTGATAAAATTTTCATTATTTTATACAAATTTCTCAAAAGGCTTTTTAATCTTCCAAATAAAAATGTAAATTGGAGGAATCTATCATTTTGGTTTTGGAGTAATAAATGTTATAATGACAACATTCCCTTCTATTTTGAAAATTCAAATTAGCTTTGTGTGAGGTCTTCTATCAAATCTCTACAACTGTGTTAAACATGCTAGTCTGAGGTCTTCTATCAAATCTCTACAACTGTGTTAAACATGTTAGTATGTTAGATGGATTGGAGAGTTAGCATATGACTCCCTGCACATAATTCAAGGAACATCCTCCTTCCCCAAATAAATACTTTAATAGTTGGTGGGTGCATCACATCTAGTTCAATGTTTTCACTTACATACTAATTTGCATATACAAATTAGTAAATTAATTGTATAAAAAAAACTTCAAGTTGTAACTTATTAAACAGAATATTATTATGTTTTTTTTATATTAAAAAATTCACTTTAATACTAATAAAAGTTGCAATGTTGCATGGAATTCAATTACTTGGAATTCAATTACTTAAGTAATTTTATCATCTAAGAAAAATGTGGCTTTTTGAAATATGGTCTAACAAATAACACATAACAAAATACAATATTAGGAAATAACAATACAATAAAAAAATGTGTGCTTTAAATGTACTTAAAAAATAGGAATTATAAGTCAATTCTCGCTAGCTCAACCAGTTAAGGTGTTGGTTTCATTTGCTAGGCGATCCGAGTTCAATATCCTTATGGTGTGTTTAGTCGAGAGGAGACACCCAAAAAATCCAACCATGTTAAGGGTTTGTGCGACCCAGGCTAGGTGTGATCCCCGAGTGATTTTGACAGCTTAGATGCCCTTGGGTTGTGGTTTCTTAGCCAATGGTTAGAATCTTGGCCCAACAAGTGATAAGCATTCTAACAAAAAAAAGAAAGAGAGAACAATTATTAAAGCAGATCCAATTTCATTGTTTACAAAGATGTAAAGAATCAATCAATGACATTAGATTGTTTACCTACAATGAGGATGGTACCTAGGGTAAACCCTAAATTCTTCAGAGCACAAGGTAGTCAACAATAGGAGCTCAAAGCCATTACAACAATATGCTCATAGTGAAAATAGAACTTATATATGGAGAATAACACTTCAACCTACAATCACTCAAGTTAGATCCAATTATCAAAATAATTGTTATTAACTATTCAAATTTAATTTATTTTTTTAAATTCAAAATTAAATGAAATATAATTGTTATTAACTATTTTATTTTTTTTTAAATAGAAAAAAAAAATGAAGAAATCAAATCAAATCGATGATCTACATCAACATCGATGAAATATGTATTATATATCTTTTGGAAGGGAATATATCTTTCATAAGTGTACCACATTTAACATGATAATTAAAACTTTTATTTAGAAAGAAAAACACACTAGAACTAACATAAATACATAAATAAAAAGCAAAACATGTTGGCCGGATTAACTTAATCGCTAAGATTCCTTTTGCCATTAAATAGGGGACCAACATATATAAACTCGTATAGGTGTACTTCCACCTAACATATCTATTTGACAAGTGAACTACACTTTTTCTAAGGCTGTTGTAAGATATTCTGATTGACAGGTGCATTACACTTTTTGTAAGGCACTTGTAAGATATTGTGTATAAGAGAGGAGTGTAAACTACTTCAAATGAGTATGCACCAAGAATTTTTGAGGCACACATTTGTATACCCTAAATTAATTTAAGGCAAACGTAATATAAACATATTATATTACATTGATAGATCATAATGGTTAATTTTATATAATTTAAATTTAATAAAAATAAAAATCAAATTTAAATGTTACTTATTTTATACTTTTTATATAAAAATATATTTAAATATTATAGGATGATTAGTTATATTTAAAGTAATGAAGTGTATTTACATTTTAGTATAATATATATGTTTCTATATAAGTAATGCGTTGATTTAAAAAAATTGATAATATTTATAATAAATAATAATAATATATATGAATCAAATATGTAAATAAAAATAAAAAAACATTTTATATATATAAAAAAGGAAATTGATAAATGCATTTAATATAAATATTAATGTATCATAAAAATATATATTAAATTTGTATATAGATAAAAATATTATAAATTATAAAGATGATGATGATTAATGTCACTCAGATTAAATTTGGTTTATAAAATCTTAAGAAAAATGAATTACTTGGTTTGCTTTAAAAGTTTATTTATGTGCTCGAAAATATTTAAGAAAAATATTCCTAAATCATCATAGTTTTGATGAGTTAAAAGGTTAAGGAAAGTTGGTATTGTAACAAATATTTTGAAATTGTGATCTAATGTGTGTGTACACGAGACATTCTAAGATGAAGTGCTTTTCATCTTCAACCCTCTTAGTATCACAAAGATTACAAATTCTTTCGACCAACAATGATTTAGGAATTGTCCAATGTCATGTTTCACTATGGAGCTTGTCACTAAGAGTTTGTTCTTATTTTAGCAATGTTGATTTTCTTCTTTACTCTAGTCAAACCAGAGAGATACTTTTGATCCTCTAAGTTAGGGTTGATCACCTCCTTATAGTGTCTTAATTTTCTTTTATTTTCTAATTCTGTATCACACCATAATTTATCCTTAAATTTAGATGTAATAATCTTTTTAATATTATCATTATTCTATAGAGTAACGTCTTCGTTTATTCCCCAATGATTTAGCCAAGACTTAGCATCTTTATGCCACCCCTTCTTGAGGCACATATGATTTTGACTAGAGTTAAAAGCAATCTTAGGAAGCCTCTTGTCTTCCATGTTGTTTAATTCATTCTTGTACATTAGGTACATAGTCATAGTCGTGCACTCAATCAGGGAAATAATAGCTTTTATGAGGAGGATATGATAGGTGTATTGCCTTTAATTTTGAGATTATAAGTTCTAAAACACTTTTGGATTTGCTCTATCTTTCTCTACAATTCTCTAGAGATGTTGCAACCCTAGACTTCGCAACCATATAAGATAATACCAATTATGAGAGTCTTAAAGATGAGTTTCTTCTTATTCCATAGCCAAAGGTTTGTTGACTTACAATTGTTTTCGAGCGCATAATAAGCTTTCCACCATGTTGATGCTTAAAAACGCAACGATGAATACTATGCTCGCAAATGATTTCCAAGCTTTATTATTTAACTATATTAATAATAAACTAGTAGGTGGGACCCCCTTGTAGACTTATGACACTATGGTGAATAAGCAACGCTTCTATTTTGTTTGCTTATGTGATGGTACCAACACAGTCTTCTACAGTTCATTTGTTTCAAATCATGATGTAAAATGTTGTGGTAACATGTGATGGTTGAATATTAAAACACGACACTAAATGGATTTGATTATCTCTGACATAATATTTTAAGATTGCCCTGTGGATGAAAGAATTATTATCAGTTTTGGTTTTAATATTGCATTAAACATGGCATTAAATGGCTTAAATGATCTTGATAGAGGAGAACAATGGAGCTCTTTTGAATAAAAGAACTATACTTGAGTTCTAATATTATATTATCATGACAAAGAATGGGTGCTCTAGACCCTTGCTACTATGGTTATGTGCCTTGTTCGAATTTCATATATGGTTGCACATTGGGTTATGTTCCTAGCACATTGTTATTTAAAGAAGTTGTTATTACCAAGGGGTGGCGCACTATGCAAAAGTGATATGGAAATGGATATTTGGTTGATTAATTGTTTAGTGCTATGGTGAATTGGTTTGGCTCGTACTTTGAATTGAATGAAATTGGAAGGGAGAAGCAACGTGCATTTACTGCACGTCACTCAAACTCCCCTCGAGCCCGTCACCCTAGTCATTCTTGCATTTTAGTTTTAGCTCTAGTAGTTGTTGTTGTTCCACCTTGTTCGGTCATGAAGGAGATATACAGTCTTGTTTTTCCTCGCACAGGCTTTTTCCAGGTATGGGTTTTCTCACTCTCCCATCCATGATAGTTACTCTGCTCTTTGAATCAATTTTTGGCTCAGGTTGCTCGCGGTTTGTGTGATTCTTAAGTTGTTATGATACTTTTGAACTGTGTTTTGGTGTTTGCATTTTTGGTTTTCCATGATGGTGGTTCTGGACTGTTGGAATTCTTAAAGGAAATGGTCATGGTGCTCTTGTTATGTGTAGTTCTTCGCATAGAATTGTTGAATAAAATTTACAGTGGAGCATGCTCGGTTATGGCTT
Source organism: Picea mariana (assembly GCA_032191745.1). Lineage (NCBI taxonomy): Eukaryota > Viridiplantae > Streptophyta > Pinopsida > Pinales > Pinaceae > Picea > Picea mariana. Next base: position 31,267 of record JASDQU010243103.1, read on the forward strand.
GGGTTTTGGGTCTAGTCTCTCTGTGGAAATTGATTATTATGGTTTGCCAAATCTTTGAGCTTTGCGAGTACCCGACTTATGGAATGTCATAACAGGTCTCTGTGTTTAAGTTTTCGCACGCCATGTTCGTCTATGTGGCTAGTGTACACACGTTTTTCGACCCTATGGGTTTTAATATGAATGGATGAAAGATTAAACTATTTCTTGCCTTGTCTTGGCAAAACCCTAAGATGTTAGTTGCTTGCTTATGACCTCACCATTGCCTGGAAATAATTACAAGTATGAACTTAACGCCACCCAAAAGTTGATGGAAGCATTATGCATGCTTTTGGTCGGGCACGGGTTTGTGCTTAGATGCTCATATTACAATGTTGATTAAAGGGATTGGCTTCATTTTGTTTCTTGTTGGAATTGGTTGTCTGTTTTTTTGGAAAACCTTACAGCCGAGAGCATTGTTACATATTATTGTTATGTGGTAAATCGTGACAGGGCATGAGCTGTCTGCGTTATTCGAAGACCTAACCCTCTGATTGAAGTACCTGTTCATACCTTCCACTTGCTATCTTAAACCCTAAATAATATTGATATCGTCTTACTCCAGTTCAATGGTTGGTGGGAGCATTGTGCGTGCTTGGTTACTTGGGCATGATTTTGTTGCATTCCTCATTCGACAATTCTGGAAGAAGTCTATACATAATTGTTTATTTGAAGCTTGGGATCAAAGTATTGAATGTTATTTGGTTCAAATGTTATGTTGTTTATATAAAAAGACACCCATGTGTGAATTAATTGGGGCCCGAATAAGAGTTATAATGATCGATTTGATTGCGTTGAATAGTATTGGAATAAATGATGGATAGAAATGGTCATAAACATTGTGTGTGTTTCTGTTGGTTTTAAAGGATTTAACATTGGAGTTAATGTATGATCATGGCTCAAAGGATATTGTGGTTTCTTATAGTGATTGTAATTTTGTTTGTTATGACTGTCATATAATAATTATATGGATACAATGGTTGTTGTAATTAAAGAATTATGGGCATATAGATTATTGTTTGGAATCCAACAAACAAATTTGTCAAAGAAAGTAACAGTTTAAATTGTTGTTTTGAAAAAGTGAACATTGTTAAACTTTTAAGGTCTGAACAGAGATATGTTTTGGTTGCATGTTTTAATTTATTTTCAATTGAACAATATCCATATTATTTCCCTATCATTCTATAACTTTTCACTCATTACATTCCCCTCATAATCCTGATTTCATTTATTGCATCCTTGTTCAGTGAAATAAATTTTAAAAGAAAAAGTCTGTGCTAAAGCGACAAAAGGATAACACAACAAGGATTGATGATTGATATTTTGATACTTTATGACACAGTAAATTGTTTGATTAATTGCTAAAAAATATTTGTGCATTAATCCCCTATCATTATACCACTTTTCGCTAATTACACTCCCTCCATATGTCCCATGATCCCTATCACCCCCTGTTCACTTGGCAGTTAATGAATGGTTTGTTATGGAAGGATTTGCATGTACCTCGTGTCAATTCTTGAGCCAATTTTTTATTCATGTAGCAGAGTGTCATGTATGGTTTATTAAGAGCTTCATTACTAACGAACTACTGCTACAGGATGAGCTTTTTCAGTCAGGTCAACAATGGCAGAAATAATAGAGGCAGGGGAAATTGGAACCGAGGTCCTAGAAGGCTTAGCTTTTCCATCCATTTTGATGTTGACCCCCAAGAATTGAACCAGTTGTTCCAAGCTGGGTTATTTAACTGGATTGGACATGGAATAGTGCACCCTCTGCCAGAAAGACCTCTTTTCGAGCCTCAGAACATCCCTAGAATTCTCGTTCCTCCACATGTGTCCTTGCAATCGGAAGTCCCCGCAAATGATGGATGGCAAGAGATCGTCAACCCAACTGTCTCTCACCATCGTGGTTGGCCCAATATGTCATTACCTCTCCCACCACCTGTCAATCCCAATGTCCAGATTGCTCGTGTTGATTCTCCTATTCAATCTTCACATGCTAGTAAAATACTAAAAACTGATGTTCCCCAACCTATGAAAAATAAAGGAAAAGCAGTGGCCTCCCCTTCTTCTCCCTCCGATGATTCCTCAAAATATCTATCTTACCTCATGCATTTGAAGGATGAATTTTCCCATGCTATCAAGGAGATAAGCCCCAAGGGTCTAATCAACCAAGGGCTACTTCCGAGAAATCAAAAGGAAACAACAGTGAAAAAATAAAATTTGTCTCCCAGAGTGGCAAGTATGGTTTTTAGATTATGTGTTTTTATAAGTTGAGTTGATGAAGACAATGTTGATGGTTCTCAGAATGTTTGGACAATAAGCTTTGTTTTGGTATTTTGTGGATAATATGGATAATGTGGATCATGTGGATATTTATATATTTTTTGGATATGATATAAATTATTTCTGATATTTAAAATATCCAGTTTGGAGGATATTTAAGGGAGCTACAAGGGTGGCATGTGATTTAAATGATTATCCTTTTTTTGTTATATTTTATGATTTGAAAAGAAGATATTTACGGGAGTCACAAGGGGTCCCACCTACCTAGTTATTATTAATTAAAGACCCTTAACTATATGATTATTATTTACTTCTCCTAGCTAATTAGTTAAGTCAAACTAACTTAACTAAAGAAAGTAGTTGAACTACTTCAACTTATTTGGAAAGACTAAAAGTTGAATGAGAAGAAGAAACAAAAGGCGAATAGAAGGAGAAATCAATACTAGGGTTTTCTCTTTTGGTTTCATGAGATAGTTTCAGTTTTCATTCATTTCTGAGTTTATTCAAAGCCTAATTCTCTTTTTGACAGCAGGGTCTTATTGTAGACAACAAGGTTCAAGACTTGACCAAACTTTTCAGACGCTTGTTTTTAGAGGTGTTGATCCATCCTTGATAGTCTGTGTATTCTTGTTTGTTTGTGAATTAAGTTTCATGGCTGATAAAGAATATCTTGCAGAGTCAAATTGGCAACAGTTTGTGGCAAGTTGATCCAGATTATAAATTTCGGTTTTGCTTGATTGTCAGAGTCTTTTTGTATGGTGTTCATCGGGGATCTCTAAATCAGACTTTGGTCCATGCCCTCACAGTGGTTTTGTAAAGAGAAAAACACTTTTGATATCTCAGAATGAAATAAATCATATTGTTATTTTGTCTTTTATATGTGTATTTATGACTTGGTTACTATTCACTTTTTGATCTCCATGTTTAATTTATGTAATATGTGTATATTTTAGAAACTTATATAAACTTTATTTTATATTGCAACATTATTTTCATTAATAAATTAGCCTCGATCTTAGTAATTAATACTTACGGATTGGGAGAATATTTTTGAGGCTATAAAACCCAGGGTGACATTCCCAACTATCTTGTCTAAGTGAGGCAAGATTTGAAAATGATTGAGTATGGTAATTCATACCTTTTCCTCAACACACCCTCCATTTATCCTCTTCTCAATGCTATAGTTCCAATTAAGCTTGTGATGAAGATTGGTTCCGAGATATTTGTATGAAGTAATTTCCTCCATGCTTCTGTTGGCATACGCTAATTAATGTAAGTGATCTTATTGGTTTAATTATCATAACCTTCATTTTTTCAGTGTTAACAATCATACCTATACTAGAGAATAAATCCCTTAGGATTTTTTGTTGATTGTCGAGATCAGAGGGACTCCTTTCTATAAGAAAAATATCATTAGTATAAAGTAGAAGGATGATGACTATGCTATCGAGAGTCGGGTTGACACATCTTGCTTGTTCCAAACAATTATCTAACTTGTCAACGTATATGCCAAAATAGGGAGGGGATAGGGGACAACCTTGCTTAACTCCTACATTACAATTAATTTCTTCAACCATCCCTCGATGTTCCTAAACTTGGAAATGAGGTTCTTCGGCAACCTTATCATTACAACTCTCAACTTGAGAGGAAATTTTAGCTCTTCTAACTTATTCCAAAGGTTAGTCCTAGGCATTGTGTCAAAAGATTTTATAAAGTCAATGAAACAACACAAGATTTTATTTTTATTATTGTGACACTCCTCTATAATGATCCTAAGAATAACAAGGTGGTCCATAGTTGAATGATAGATCCTAAATCTGGCTTGGCCTTTAGCTCTTTTTATGTGACTATCTAGCCATACACTAATCTTTTTTTCCAAAATATTTGCATATAACTCGGAGAAAAGGGGGCTAATAAAAATGGTCCTATAGTTAGAGGGATTGTATTGATCCTGAATTAAAAAAAAATAGGTACAATGAGTCTCTAATTCCAGGGTTTAGGGAAGCCGTACTTGACTGTTAAATTGAAGATCTTATGGATGTGAGGGATGAGGATAGGCCCTACAATTTTTTAGATTTATGCTTGGTAGCCTTTGATATCCTTAAATTTCCCTTTCGTGAGCCACTTAACCCCAAACTCTATGGCGTCTATAGAAAAATATTCTTCCTCTGTATACATGGTTTGAATGTTGTCCATAACATTAGGGGATTAGTAGAGATTTTTAAGGTAGGAATTCATGTCCATCAAGGGAATCATATTATTTTTATAGTTTTACAAGTCAAAATTTGCCTCCATAATTTATTAGGATCTAGCTTAGATAAGTGGAACAACTTCTCTTGTTTTATGTTTATATAGTACCTTTTTTCCCTTTTGATTAGGGCTTTGTATCTATTTATTTTGTCATATTTTAAGGACTCATTAGAAGCCTCCATGATGATTTTTCTAGCAATCTTACATTCTTTACCAGGGTTGGTTGTTCTGATTTCCTATTTACACGACACCTCAATAGAGAGCTTGTTGATGGAAGTAGAGAGGGTTGTCATAAAACATGATAGAGATCATCAATATTGTTCCTATTTGATAGGAGATTTAGTTTTTTTTTTTGTTTTCTAGTGTGTTCATGAGACTAGCCCATGGCTGAGAAACCACGACCCAGGGGCATTTAAGTCGTCAAAATCACTCGAGGATCGTACCTGGCCTGGGCCACACCAACCCTTGGCTGGATGGGTTTTTTGGTGTCTCCTCCCGGTGGGTTCGAATCTGGGTCACCATGTAGAACGAGGCTCGTCGAAATCAATCGCACTAACGGGATTTGATGATAGGAGGTCTAGTTCATTATTTAAATCTTTTTTAAAAAGATCAGCTTTGTTTTTGTTGAAAATCAAGTACTTTTGGTTATCATAATTCTTCTCAATGGAACTTTTGTGCATGACAAAGTTTAGAGTTAGGGAGAAAGGTCTATGGTCTCATGGTCATTTAAGAAGCCAAAATTTACTATTTGGTTGTATATAAGGATATTATATATCACATAGTCTATGACACTGCTACCAAGGCCATGAATATAAGTCATCTAGTTGGATTTTGGTCACTTCATTAGACCATTGCAAATTATTAGATCTTGATAATCGCAGAGTTTGATTAGCTTGGTACCAAACAAATTATCGACCAAGTCTTTAGAGTTTCTTTTGTACTATTTGCTAGCTAAAACAAGGTCCTCGTCTAGCCATAGAGGATTAGGGTTGGAATCATTGCTTAAAATGATGACTTGATTAGTTGTTGTTGTAGCATTAAAGTCTCCCAACAAGAGGATAATGCATGCCTTCTCATACTTTAAGTGTCTTCTTCTGAGCCATTGCAAGAACAATTTTTATCTAGAATGTTTTTCTTATAAAAAATAGAGTTAATAGGCATGAAATAATAAATCATTATATAAATATTCTTGATATTAATGTATGAGATCTCCATCCACATGTACTAATTGAAATAGTCTTTCTTATAAACCTAATATGAGGAAACATGTTTATTTTTATTTTTTTAATGTAACAAACTATGTCTTTGATCCCTTGTGGTAAAATCTCTTATTCCAGGATGAATATATTAACAACCTTACATATAAATATTTTTATAATACAATTATGAATATTTTAACAATTTATTTTTTTTATTAATATTTATATTAGGATGAATATGTTAACAACCTTACATATAAATATTTTTATAATACAATTATGAATATTTAAAAAAAAAAATTATGTATTAATATTTATATAAATTGTAAGTTCTAAATTATATTAAATGGAAGGAAATTTGATTTTTCTTCATACTTAACAAATTTAAAATTAAAATAAATTCATATTAATTAATACAAATATTTTATATAAAAATTATTTATATAAAATTAAATGTTTTTATTATATTAATATAAAATTAAATTTCATATTTTTTACATTTATTAAAACACATAAAAATATATTATATTTTTATCTTTTAATTAAAAAATTGATAATTTTTTAAGGACTTCCTCATTAAAGTCAAGTCTTTCTCAATGCACTATATATAACCATTGGATGGTCATTGTTCTTCTTTTCATCACGTAAATGATTACATGTGGCAATCTTCTTATGGATGGACTTAAGGTATTTGATTTTCAATTTGATTTCCACGACCCAATGCTCTTTCCATACGTTTAACATTAGTCATGCTTTTAATAATGATTTATACATAAAAAAAAATTATAAAGATTTTAAATATTTAATAAAATTAAATTTTAGCACTCGGATGGGATGTCAAAGGGTGGGGTTTGAGAGAGACACATCTCGTGCTAGGTTGCCACTTCGCCATGCATTCCTTTAGGGAAAGCGTAGACAGAGAGAGTTCAAACAAGCATCTTGGTAACCAGTTCATGTCGAGTGAGGTATAACACTCTCCTTCCCAATCTTTCAAATAGTGGTGTTAATGTACCTTGATCCCAAGTGGTATAGGGTGAATACACAACAAATTATTTGTAGGTGTAAATTAAATGGTGGAAATGATCCCAAGGGTGAATACATAACAAATTATGATTTGTAGGTGTGAATTAAATGGTGGAACTATGGAGGTGAAAGTGAATGATCATATTTTGGTAAGCAGAGGTTTGGGCGACCTTGAGATGATGGGAACACTAGAAGGTGATGATCTATTTCCTCAAGCATTTTAGGCTAAGGTGTTGGCTGGTTTGAATTTTCTTGGGAGTGCAAGATGGATCTGTCATGATAGTTTTGTTTGTCTTGCAAGAAGGAACCTGACCTGGTTTCCAGGTAATCTTTTTGGACCCTCCATGTCTCTGGTTTGGTGCCATTGTGCTATGCTTGTGATTTGGGTCTCGAGAGGTGCTTTGTTTCTTAGTCCTAAGAAGTGGTTGGAAGGTTGTTTCAATTCGAGGAGGACGTTGAGGGATTTACCTAGTTGACTCACAACATTTGTGAGCCCTCTGTGTCCATGGGATGTTTGGTTATTGTTCAACCCTTGTCTTTAGTTATGTGTGTTCTCATATATGAAGATGGCAAGAGACTTTGGTAGGGGGGGAATATGAGGAAAAATAAGGCTAGAGGTAGTAACAACAAGGCGTTGTCTTCTCGGGGATCGGTTTCCTCAACCAGAGCGGCGAGGAATGCTTGGGAAGCTGGGCACCGGTTTCAGGAAAACTACTCAAAGGCAACAAAGAAAGAAGTTGAGGCGATGGATTAGGCAATAAGAGATAAGTGCCATATGACTCCCAATGCTAAAATTATGGAGGAACTTAAGGGCTGGGTGGAGAACCCAATTCACTCTCGAACTTGGGAAACCAAATTCTTCAAGATAACGAAAAATTATTGGCTTGTGAAGATGTTAGTTAGCCAGGCACTGGAAACAAACAAAGAGGAACAACAAAAGATTCCTCATACTATCCAAATTTTCGAAGGCGAGTTTGAAGTAATGTGTTGGATGGTGTTTGGTATAAAGATTATTGTTTCAAAGGTGGCAAAAGAGGCAGGAAAAGGGAAACAAATGGAGGGCTCCTCCAATTCAATAAGAACTTGTGCCAACCCAATTGTGTTAGACACAGACTCCTAGTAACTAGAAGCAACTCATGATGAAGACAAAGATACATAGTTGGTTCTGGTGGTGGTGGATGCATAGAGTACCCCTTCTCCAATTGTTTAATATCTGGTTTGATTATGTTTCTTTCTAGTTTATGTTGTTATGGACACTTATAGGCTCTTATCTCAGTTGTTTTCATGTGTCATCACTATATGGTTAAAAACTTAGCTATGTTTTGATATGAAAACTTTGATGACTATCATCGAGTAGAGGATTTGGTTTCCTTCAAGATAATCCTCTCTGAGTTTTGATGTAAAACTATTTTCTATATATAATACAAAGTTGAACTAATACATCTTTAGATTTAAAAAATAATTTAAAA
>JASDQU010243103.1:40508-60571 GCA_032191745.1 Picea mariana
TATATATATATATATATATATATATATATAACCTTTTACAAATATCCACTCGTAATATGATGTAATTATTTTCCTTAAATAATATAACCTTTTACAAATATTCACTTCTAGTATGACATAATTTTTTTTCTAAAATAATATTATATATATAATTCTATATTCTAGAAAATTCTATCAATTGCTTCATTCATTTTGAAAATAATCTTTAAGATAAATTGGTTTTCTAAAAACTTTAGACTTTATTAACATAAAATTCAAAATAATGGAAATTGTAATTAGTGGGAAGAATATTTTATTAACATAAAAAATAATGGAAATTGTAATTAGTGGGAAGAATATTTTATTAACATAAAATTCAAAGTAATGGAAATTGTGATTAGTTGGAAGAATAACACATTTTTAACAATGGAATTTAAACCCAATTAACTTTTAAAATTATACAAAACCATCATTACAAAATAATACTCAAATTAAAAAATAACATTAAAAACACATCACAAAATATACTAAACAATATGACACACACTAACATCAATCAATTGTGACATCTCATCCAAAAGTAAAGCTACTATTTACCAAAGACAATTTATGGACCAATGTAATTAATTGTTTTGTTATTACTAACCACCATGTTTTATTTATGTGGTGAGAATCTATGAACAATCCACATGAATATTGCTGAAGTACAAGGAAGTGAATTATTTTAAAGGACGTGGATTTAAAGATTTATGAGTATTCGTACCATGAAATTACATCCACGATGATAAAAATACTTGGAAATGGAAGTTGTGGATGATCAACTTAATTGTAAATGGAAGTTGTGGTAAATGGCCCCTTTTCAAAGGTTAGAGTTTTCCAAATATTTTGTGAGTGTAAATGTATGAACTCAAACTTGTGTGCAAATTGTATGCAACTCTATTTTAATGTTAATATAGTCAATGGGAATTTGATTTCTTAGTAAAGTTGGTGAGTATTAAGTTGTTCATCATAATTTTATAACCATTGTTATACTTACTCAACTAAGTAATATGTCAAAAATAAATAACATCATGTATTTGTGATTCAACTAAATAGTATTTAAAAATAAGATTAGGCATAAGTGCCATGTATATTGGTTAAAAAAACACATTTTAATTCTAATTTTTAGGAATGTTTTAAAACAATTTAAAAGAAAAAAACTTAATTTTAATTTAAATGTATGTGTAATTTTGTGTATTGATATAGACTTTTTTGTATTTTTTATTCGTGTCATGTTTTTAGGTTAGAACGTATTTTTTTTTATTTTTAGATGTATTTGACATGTTATCAAAAAATTAGCACATTGATAATTATAGGGACATATTTTCTAAAACTGTTAAATTGACATTAAGATTTCCAACAAACTTGTCACAATTTTTAATAGCTATGATTATTAATAGGTCATATTGTTTGATTGAGATTTATGTAGTTTCTTTCCCTACGGTTCTTGTCACATTAGGTAATGTGGTTTGAGATTTTGGGACGAGTATATTGAATGTTACTCTTCCATAGTTCGATGGATGCTCGGTAGATAGACAAGACCAATGACACTTGAGTTAGCAAGGAACTTAACTTGACAAACTCTTTCTTTGGGAATTGGAGTTGCCTCCTCCAATCTACATATTAGTTTCCATTGAGTTGAGGGAAACAAAAGACTACCTTATAATCTGCACTAGTTTTGGGTAACAAAGTTGCAGCCTGCATATGACAGTTATGATAGAATGATGGACAGTTAAATCAGGTTGATGATAAAATAGTGGACAACTCGGAAGAAATTCCAACTTTGTTTATTGCACAACACTCATTTCCAAATAAAAAAGTTGACACTAAAGAATTTACATAAAACATAAAATGAAAGGCAAAAAAAACATTCAATTATCATCAAATTTGCATTTAACATATAGAAGACATCTCAAATTCCAAACATACATACCCTCTCAATGTTGTGGGCACTCAAAAAATACATAAGTAACTTTCTTTTTTCTCATCATGCTCAACCGTGATTAACATTACATTTACCTCTTATTACACTTGCACTTTTTTCCAATAGAAAATTAGCTCAAAATTATAGTAAGATATACATTTTTTACATAATATCATCCATGGCCAAGCCCAGTCTTAACATGGCTGATAATAAGCTGGTATAAAGGAAGTAACAGTCAAAGTTTCACACAACCCCTCAAGGAGACATAAGAGTAAAAAGGAAATATCATCAAAGAAACACATACACAAGAAGGTATTGTTCACTCTCAAGAAGAAACTAGAGCACATACTATCATGAAAAACAAGAAAATGTAAATCAGAACATAGCCAGATGCTTCAATGGTCCTGTCCCTCCAGGTTCCCATAGATAATAAGTTGTTTTGCCTTCGTTCTCTAGAAGATCTTGTTTAGAAAGTTGGTCTACCTCTTTGTTGAATTCTTTGTAGATATGGTGGAAGCTAATAGCCTGAATTTTTTTTATAAGATCTTTTGTTCTATTCTTCCAGCCTTCAATAACATTTGCATGTAGCTATCCTCGATCATTGAACCAATCTATAATCACCCTGGAATCACCCATAGCTTGGAGTTTTGGGAGAGATAGATGACTAGCTAAAGTAAGAGTGGCCCAAATACCCAAGAGCTCAGCCTTAGTATTTGTGCCTTCACCACTGTTTAGATACCATCTATAAACTAAGGAATCAAAATTTTTAATAACCCCCCCCTGCTCCACATACTTTCCTATCACTCTGAGTTGCTCCATAAAAAAAAACAATAGAAAATCCATCTGAATGAGTGACCAGGCATTCTTTGATAGGGGCATAAAATTGTGATGAAGGTTGTTTCTTGTAGATTCCCAAGATATTTATAAGCATTGAATGAAAGGAAGGGGCAACACTTTCGAAAATAGCTCCGTTCCTTTCTATCCAAATAAACCAGCAAATAGTAGCTGCAAGAGTTGGAGACACAGTTTTATCTTTAATCCAAATATAAAAACAATCTAAAAGTGTCTTACCTTCCCAATTCCTTTTTAGTTTTTGAGTAGATTTGATTCTATCCCAAACCTTCTTTGTAAACATACAATCAATAAAAAGATGATTGATATCCTTTGAGTAGCTCTTACATAGGACACACATGCTTGGGCCTTCCCAACCCTTTCTCTGTAAGATGTCCCAAGTTAAAAAAAATTGATCTGTCACCAACCAGATGAAAAGTTTGATCTTAAGCTGAAGATCCCACTTCCATATTTTATGCCTCCAACTATTCAGAACCAGAAGATTAAAAGTAGAGAAAAGAGCTAGATAATCATTTTTAACAGAAAGGGTACCATAAGAGTTACCTTCAGTCCACATAAGTTGGTATGGGGTGTCCCTGATCTTTGCTCCAGCTCCTATAAGTGATTTCCGAAAAAGATCCCATTCTTCTGCAAGGATACCATTCAATTCTAGGTCTGTGCTCTCGATCCAGTTCCCATAATAATCAGGAGAAGATTGTTGATTGGTTGCTTGGGCTAGAACCGTTATATTTTTCTTTTGAAGATGATCAATAAGATCCTCAGAAAGAAGGGATCTGTCACCCAACCCCAAGCCCAAGATATGATCTCTGCCTAAGGAGATAAGGTGACCAGATCCCGGTAACCAACTAAGCCAATGAGTAATTAGATGAATAGACTTTATGAGGTTGTTCCAAATCCTAGAGGCAGAGTTCTGTTTGAAGGTGGCAGAACGAAACCAATTGATAATGGTTGTATTATGAAGATATTTATCCTTAATAATTTTGTGCCAAATGTCGTCTCGATTATGTACATGCCAGAGAGTGTTTGCATTCAGAGCTGTATTGAAATGAATTAAATTATGAAAGCCCCAACCACCACAGGATTTAGGATGAGATAATACATCCCATCTGCAAAGGTGGTAGTGATTGGTTTCACTGTTCCCCTTCCATAGAAAATTGAACATAATTTTACGGATATGTTTAAGAATTGTGCGTAGGATAAGCTCCAAAGAAATCTAGTAAATCAGTTGACTCTCCAAGGTTGATTTGAGAAGGATGTATCGACCTCCCAGAGATAACCACTTATTGCACCAGAGGCCAATCTTTTTTTCCATTTTGATTAGTAACTAGTTCCAATCCGTCTCCTGCTACGCACCAATATTTAAGTGATATCCCAAGTATTTGAAGCCTGTAACCAATGCTGAAAAAGTATAAGGAAGAAAGGATCTAAAAAGAGTAAGATCTGACTACAATTAACCTTCATAATGCAGATTTGTTTTTGAAACATTAACTTGAAGACCCGAGGCTTTACAAAATAATACAATAAGTTTATCAATTTCCAACTACTCTTGTAAATCAGCTTTCGTCAAGATTAAGACATAGTCCACAAAGAATAAATGGAGAATGTTAAACATTCTGGAAACTTTGATACCAGAGAGATTTTTCTCCTCTTTGCTCTTTTTTAGTAAGAGACTGAGTCCTTTCATTACCATGATAAAAAGTAAACGCTTGGAAAAGGAATGATTCTACACTTATTATCCATGCACAGGAAAGCAGGGCATTTGAATCTAAATCTTTAACACTGAAGTGAAAGACAGTCGATTCAGCTCTTGGCCAATTGCTCAGGCACAGACTAATAAGGATCAAGGAACAGAGGATAAAACAAAAATCTGCATCTAGATGTTCTCCGTGGAGAAGCAAATAATGAAATAAAAGTGCAATCAAGGAATAAAGAAAACGCAGACAGAAGATACAAGAGCGCAGGCACAATTTTGAGTCTGGGGCTCATTCTGGCCACGCGCAATAGACAGTAACTCAGAAGTAAAGGATATTGTGGATGGCAAGGATTCTTACTGAATGAATCACGCGATAAGGGGATTACAATAACTGTAGAAATACATGCACAAGGAAAGCTCATGGCAATGAAATCTTCATCCGAGTACACTAAAATAAACAACTGTGAATTAAATTTCATTGCAAGTAACAACTTTATACAGGCATACCTTAGCCAAATGTGAATTCTCCGAAGTCGTTGTCTTGTGTGCGCTCCATCCAACTCCCGCACTCGATCCAAAGTCCAAGGGGTTTCATCGATGCCTCTGCATCCTCAATGTCCAAAGTCCTACACACTCAGAAGAACCCAATCAATAACACTTGTCTATGTAAACACATCTCATCTAATCCACAATATCTCATAATCATAATCAAAACAACCAATAGTATAATAACCCAGATCACTTGCACGCAAGTGTCCTCAAAGAATAAGTTCACTTAGTGCCCGCAAGAGCAGGATGTTACATACACCCCCTCTTGTTTTAAACTTTGTCCCGAAGTTTCATAGTATGTAAGTTCCAAAATAAAGTGTAACAGAATATCATAGGTTTGGCTATCAAACAAAAATGGAAATTACTGACGCATATCATATGCATCCTCCTAGGTCGTCGAGTGCGGACTATAGTTGTCCCACTGGACCTTGACCTGTTCTACTGTTTGACGATGTAGCTGTCGAATGTGATGGTCCATGATGCAGATTGGTTCCGCTGTGAGAGCACCCTCGTCTGATACCTGCAAGGTACTCATGTCAATAACATGTGTAGGATCACTAACATAATGTCTCAAAACAGATACACGAAAAACATCATGCATACGCCTCAAAGAATCAGGAAAGGCTAGTCGATAGGCCACAAGCCCCTTCCTTTCCACAATCTCAAAAGGTCCCACAAACCTTGGAGAGAGTTTATCACCCTTTCCAAACTCGATCGAACTCTTATGTGATTTCACCCGCAAGAAGACTCGATCGCCAACTTCATAACTATGATCGACACAATGCGCACCGACATAACTCTTCTGTCGATCCTACGCTTCCTTGATCTTTTGTCTTATTGTTTGCATTTGATCTTCCATTTCTTGGATCGCTTTTGGTCCCACTAGGACCCTATCCTCAAGCCGATCCCAACTAAAAGGCGTTTGACACAGTCGCCCGTAAAGAAACTCAAAAGGCTCCATCTTAATGGTGCTTTGATAATTGTTGTTGTATGCAAACTCTATCAGTGGAAAGAACTCTTCCCAACACTTTTGTTGGTCCATAACATACATACACAACATATCCTCCAAGATTTGGTTTGTTCTTTTGGTCTGCCCGTCTGTCTCCGGGTGATACGTAGTACAAAAGTTAAGATGGGTTCCCAAGGCCTCTTGGAAACTAGTCCAAAATCGTCGTGTAAACACCGATACTCTATCGGATATAATCCTCTTAGGCACACCATGGAGCCTCACAATCTCACTGATGAAACCTCTAGCCATGTCAGGTTCTTGATACATCGTACGCACAGGAATAAAATGAGCACTCTTCGTCAGAGTGTCAACTTCTACAAAAATCGAGTCGTGTCTCCTCGCCATTAGTGGCAATCCAACAATGAAATCCATCGAAATGACCTGCCATTTTGATTCTAGAATAGAGTGTGGTTGTAGTAATCTTGTCGGATGTATATGTTCCGCCTTCACCTGCTGACATTCTAGACATATTGCCACATAGTTGACTATGTCTGCCTTCATTCCTTTCCAGAAGAATAAGGGTTTAAGGTCTGCCCTCATCTTCGTGACTCCAGGATGAGCCATGTACACTGCTCTATGAGCCTCGTTTAGGATCAAACTTCTCAACTCATTGTTGGGTGGCATGTAAATTAGACCCTTAAATCTCAATAATCCGTCATTGTCCACAGTAAATCTCTCAAATTTTGGTACCATCAATGTGTTTTGTCCGATAACATCCTTGACCTCTTTGTACAAGTTATCGTCGCGTTGTAAGGTTAGAATCTTTTCATGTAGATTTGTCTGAAGAGGCATCACCAAAAATATGTGTGGTCTCTTACTCAACGCATATGCCACTCTATTCATTGTTCCCTTTATGTAAGTAATATCAAAATCGTACTCACTAAGCAATTCCAACCAACGTCGTTGTCACGCATTCAAGTCTCTTTGTGTAAAGATGTGTTGTAGTCCACAGTGGTCCATTTTTAGTTCAAATTTTCATCCAATAAGGTAGTGTCTCCAAACTCTCAAGTCATAAACAATGGCTAACAAATCCAAATCCTGTGTTGCATAGTTCTCCTCATGCCTTCTCAACTTCCTAGAGATGTAAGCGATCACTCGACCGTCTTGCATCAAAACTCCGCCTAAGCCTTCCTTGGATGCGTCAGTGCATACCAAGAAGTCTGCGTCCATGTCAGGGACCTTTAGCATCGGTGTTGTTGTCAACAACTCCTTGAGCCTCCAAAATGCTTCTGCGTATTTATCGGTCCAAACAAACTTCTTGTTCTTCTTTTGCAATTCCGTGATCAGATTTGCTATCTTCGAAAAACCCTCGACGAACCGTCGATAGTATCCCGCTAAACCCATGAAGCTACACACTTCGGGAACATTCGTCGGTACAGGCCATTCCATAATAGCCTCGACCTTTGTTGGATCCATAGTGATACCTTCACCGGAGATGACATGCCCTAAGTAGTCAATTCTTTGATTGATAAAACGAGCATTTAGACAATTTTTCGTACAATTTGTTCTCTCGTAGACACTGTAGTACCAAGCACAAGTGCTCGTCATGCTCCTCCATCGTCCGAGAGTAAATAAAAAAATTGTCAATGAATACTTGGACGAACCTGTCCAAGTATTCTCGGAACACCCCATTCATCAAACTCATAAATACCCCTGGGGCGTTCGTCATTCCAAATGGTAAAACAGTAAACTCGTAATGTCCAAACCTCATTTTAAAGGTGGTCTTAGGGATTTCATCCTCCTTCATTCATAACTAGTGATACCCTCATCTCAAGTCGATCTTTGAAAACACCGTCGCACCCTTCATCTGATCAAACAAATCATCAATCCTTGGCAACAGATACTGATTCTTGATCGTTGCCTTGTTCAATTGACGATAGTCAATGCAAAG
The DNA here is from genome assembly GCA_032191745.1 of Picea mariana. Taxonomy (NCBI): domain Eukaryota; kingdom Viridiplantae; phylum Streptophyta; class Pinopsida; order Pinales; family Pinaceae; genus Picea; species Picea mariana. Next base: position 48,445 of record JASDQU010243103.1, read on the forward strand.
TCTCCACGACCAACCCTTCTTCTATATGAAGATAACAGACACACCCCACGGTGACACACTTAGACATATGAGTCCTAGGTCCAGCAACTCCTTCAGTTGCATTTTCAAATCCTGTAACTCTGGGGTCGACATCCGATAAGGAATTCTTGCTATCGATTCAGTTCCCAGTTTTAGGTCTATGGTAAATTTCAATTCCCTCTCTAGTGGCATCCGAGGTAACTCCTCAGGGAAGACATCTGAAAACTCTCACACAACCGGAAGGTTTTCTAGACCTTCTGCTACTCCCTTCTCATTTAATGCAAGGATTGCATAAAGCTTACATCCCTTGTGCATGCTCTTTCCTCGCTGCAAGGAAGAGATGAACCTCAAGGAGACTCCCTGGTTTCAACCTACAATCACGCGTCTCCGTCCCTCATCATCGACCAAGCTCAACCATTTCATCTTACAGTCGAGTATCGCATCATGCAATTCCAACCGGTCCATAACAATCACGACGTCATAAGATCCTAATATCATGACGTATAGGTTGGCCCTGGTGACAAACTCTCCTAGGTTAAGGCTACAACCTGTAACCTTCCCTCCAACCTTCTATTTGTCTCCCAAATCCATTTATACAAAGCTAAACTCATCTTGCTCATCTGCCTTTACCTTAATTCATTTTAGCGTTGCACCAGAAATAAAACTCTTTGTAGCACCTGGATCTATAAAATCTTAAGGGTCTGGTCAGCGACAACACCTAGCGTCTCAAGCATGGTTGAATGGTGCTCTGCTTGGCGGTTATTCACCGCTGCATGAATTCGATGGGCCTTGCCCAAATCTCCCATGGTAGTGGGTCCGACTGATCCATACACTCTGGTCCTCTCCACTGGGCAATCACGCTGGTAATGTAGCTCCCCACATGTCCAACACCCTTTATTTGGTCCAGTACTCCTGGTAACCGAAGTAGAAGCTGAAGGTCCATCGGCCTGGAACCCTGGTTCGTTCTGCTAAATAGGCCTAAACTGTTGTTGATGCGGTCGACGTTGCTACTAGTGTTGTGGTCCCTGGTAAGGAGTTCATTGCTGAGGCGCTGGTCATCGAGGTGTAGTGAAATTGGATCCTATCTGGATTCCATGATATCCTAGTGAATGTTTAGCTGATGTCTGATGCTACTGCGCACTAGATGACACATGCCCCGCTGGTCTCGCTAGAGTCCTGCTCTGACCCCCGCTGATAAGCTCCTCCTCTGCTATGAGGGACTTCTGTACAACATCATGCAAGGTTTGAGGCATCAAAATCCTAACCTCTTCACGAACAATGACATTAAGGCCCAACACGAACCTGTTGACCTTAAGTTTCTCGATATTCAAGTGCGGAGCATACCGAAGCAATTCCATAAAAATAGCCTTGTACTCAGGCACTGTACGGTCTCCCTGTCATAAGGCATTGAACTCATTGAGTTGTCGCTCAATGAACTCCTCAGAAATATACCTCTCCCGGAACCGTTCCTCGAATAGTTCCCATGACACGTCTTCGACTACCATGTTCAATTGTGGCAGGAGCATCTTCCATCATATAAGAGCGCTCCCCTTTAGTCGAAAGACCGCCCTGCAGACCTTCATGCTAGAGGTCATAATCTTGGAGAGTGAAGCACATTGCCTTGCTCTCCAACCATGCCTCAACAGCTGAGCCGTCCACAACACTTGTGGACTTGAGAACTTATCCCTCTCGAGCTCTCGGTGAATACTAACGGTGCTGGCTGGGACACGTTGTGGACCCTCAGGGGTATAGGTGCCCTGGCCTCATCTTAGTACGGATGGTGAATCAAGGCCTCTGACATTTTCTGGAAGGACCTTGTCAGACCATCATCATCCCTTACAACAATCGAATCCAACCCAAAGACTTGTTCTTCCCCTTGGGGGTTAGACTCTGAGGGCGCGAGCACTTTTGGAGGCGTTACACCTCCTTCCACGACACCACGTTGCGAACCTATGTGGCGTCCTCTAATTGATATAACTACATGGATACGTTAAAGTTTTAATTAGTTCCAGGTTATTACTCAAGGGTTTACTGTAGTGTAAAGCATGGCGATCCACGGTCGCAGGGTTGAACCCGTTCTGATACCATATGTAACGACCCATGTCGTTATGACTACGTGCGACACAAAGCAAGAGATTTTTTTTTTTAAGAAAGAAAATAACCACGACAACAATTAATCAACACAACTTGATGACRAACACAACATACGCAATTCAGGCAACAGATGACATCAATCAATCCCGACACAATGGATTTGACGACCAGTAACTAAAAACCTCTACGGMAAGCAAAACCAATCATATTAAGGCGTTATAGAACCAAGTACCAACATCAACTACAATGAACAATACTCCCAGATCGGGAATGCACAAGATAGAAATGCAATGTGAAAAATATATATCTTGAAGTCGGACTCCATATATATATGTGAAAAGTATCTATCTTGAAGTCAGGCTCCATATATATATGTGTGTGTGTGTGTGTGTGAAAAATATACATCTTTAATAATTTCATATACTGTGTATAATGCATTTAAGTTTTCTATAACAGTAGTAGAGATAGAATGGTCAGAGGTTGCATCCTAACAATGATGAAAAGAGTTTTGCATCTTTTTTTCAAACAAAACAAAAAAACGATAAGATTGATAAAACTATGGCAGAACAAGACTATGAGATATTTAATTGATCTCAACAACAATATACAATATGCTAGGGATTGACATTCAGTCTGCTCGAAGAATACCAACAAATTGACAATAGATGGATGATGGATGTGCATGAATTGGTGTAGGTTCTGTAGTGTTGCATGCCTAATGTCGTTGGTGAATAATTTGCATTTATGAGTAACGACAGAAGATTAAATGCACGTGAAGACTTACATTTATGTGTGCCAACACAACACTTAATGCAAGTGACGGATTTAGCATTATTGATGGCTACGGATAAGGGTTTTGAATTTATGTGCGTGAAAACAAGAATAATAGATTTATTGATTGCTGCATATATGACTTTAGCATTTCTCCAACTTGAGAATAATAAATTAAACATCAGGGGTTAACATATTGATCAAATACAAGTTGCCAAAACCTGCAATACCTACAATCGTGTTACTTGAATAATGGATTTATCATTCAAACGCAGAGATTTATCATTCACAAAAACATAGAGACTAAACATTCAACGCAGAGAGTCAAGCCCAAAAATCGTTGGGTGGGTACTGTGTAAATTGTTGTGAGATACGGGGTAAATCGCAGTGTAAAAACTGGGTGAAAACATTGTGTAAAGGCTGGGTGAAATTATTGTGTCAAAACCAGGTAAATCGCCCCGAAAAATTATGGTGTAAAATGTTGTGTAATACAACCAAGAAAATCGCCCAGGGCGCTACCTTTGCTGGGTAAATCGCCAAGTAATTCACTGTCTATTAAAATAAAATCGCAGGGATAAATTCCATTGATAAAACTATTGCTAATTCTATTGACGAATCTATTGATATCGTCGTCTAACAACAGTTCGTTGTCTATTAATAAATATGACTGTATCTATCAACAAAACGTTGTCAACAATAAATATCGCAATCAAATGCTAATCAATCGCGGTAGTGGAATTTAAGTGTTAATCAAATCGCAGTATTAATGATAAGATCCCAGTAGAAATGATAATCTAATGCTAATCAATCAAATGCTATTCAAATGCTATTCAAATGCAAATCAAATGCAGTAGTAATAATAAAATCATTATTCAGTGCTAATCAAATCCATAACTAGAATGTTGTGTAGATAACAATAAATATCCCGTCTAACAATGATAGTGCATGCACATTGCACACTCCAAGTACTACCCACGTAGTCATCACGCAGTCATCAGAGATCCGGAAACGTGGAGCAATGAAGTGGAAACGCGGAACAATGAAGTGGAAATGTTGGGTAAAATGAGGGTTAAAACAATGTGTAAACGCACAGTGAAAACTCAAGTAAAAAGAGAGGGTGTCGTGATTACAACTCAAGGGAAAACGCAGAGGAACTCACTACAAGTAAACACTTGGCAGAGGATTTATCCTTCACTTATTATCCATGCATAGGAAAGCAGGGCATTTGAATCTAAATCTTTAACACCGGAGTGAAAGACAGTCGATTCAGCTTCTGGCCGACTGCTCAGGCACAAACCAATAACTTAAAGGATCAAGGAACAAGAGATAAAACAAAAATATACATCCATATATTCTCCGTGGAGAAGCAGATAATGAAATTAAAGCGCAATCAAGGAATAAAGAAAACACAAACAAGAGATACAAGAGCGCATGCACGATTTTGAGTCTGGGGCTCATTTTGGCCATGCGCAATAGACAATAACTCAGAAGTAAAGGATATTGTGGATGGCAAGGGTTCTTACTGAATGAATCACATAACAAGGGGATTACAATTACCGTATAAAGACATGTGCAAGGAAATCTCATGGCAATGAAATCTTCATCCAAGTACAGTAAAATAAACAAGTGTAAATTAAATTTCATTGCAAGTAACAACTTTAACAGGCATACCTTAGCCAAATGTGAATGCTCCGAAGTTGTTGTCCCGTGCGTGCTCCATCGAGCTCCCGCTTCCCAACCGATGTGACCTCATCGGTACCTCCCAGCCAACGCTAGGGGTACTCTTCTTTCCGTTGAGCCCCCCGAGCTACAAAGGGGCCACGCACACAATACCAGAGAATGCTAGAACCCAACTCGCCTCGCAAGGTTGAGCTACCACTCGTTACCCGAGCTAGGTATCCCAAATCCCACACGAGAAAGTTCAGTCAAGATGAAATTTCAGCAGCGTAACGTTACGCAAGCCAAATGATGATCCATACTCCTCCTCCACCATCTCTTTTATAGAGTTTCTTAGTCATTAGTTTCTCAAACCCTCATTAGATTCTTTTTTCATTTATTTAATTAGGAAAAACCTCCCCTGTACACATGTCGCCCGATCCCCTAGTTGCACCATAAAATCAATTTTATTAATTAATTAAATATTCCTATTTCCCTAACCCACTCAAAAGTGTTCCTAAAAACGCTCATCGATGTCCCATTATTCCCTTACAATTCTTAAATGACTTACGCCTTACTTAATTCCTAGTTGAGTTCATAAATAGAAAGTTCCAAAAGATTTCTTACTAAGCTAGACATTCCCCTTTTCTTTAAGTTTTCCCTTTCCTTAGGTTTCCCCCTTTTTTTAAGTTTCTCTTTTCCTTAAAGTTTCCCCCTTTTTATAACTAAATTCAGAATTAGCAGGTTTAGACAAAGATAACCAAATACCCCTTTTATTAATTAAACCTTTAATAAAACTTCCTCTTTAATTATTAATGCTTGAATTTTCTAATTAGTTATAAAATGAACCTTTAATGAAATGAAATTTTATAAAAAGGACCTTAGTGAATTGAAATTTTGTAAAGGAACCTTAGTGAATTAAAATTTCCATTTTAATCTGGTTATATGTCTAATTAGTTTTTTTTTTTTTTTTGTTCTAAGGTTCTACTCAGACCTAGGTCGACAAACTATCATCAGCCTACATCCATCAACGAATCATGTCAGCAATAAAAATAAATCATCATAACATCTAATCATATGTACATATGTCACATCAACAACATTCAAACCCTAATAGTCCACTCCCTGACTCGATTCAGAGTCCAAGGGGTTTCATCGATGCCTCTGCACCCTTAATGTCCAGAGTCTTGCACACTCAGGAGAACCCAGTCAATAGCACCTGTCTATCATCTAATCCACAATATCTCATAATCATAATCAAAACAACGAATAGTATAATAACTCGGATCACTTGAACGTAAGTGTCCTCAAAGAATAAGTTCGCTCAGTGTGCGCAAGAGCGAGATGTTACAGATTTAGTTCATTATTTAAGTCTTTTTTTAAAATATCAACTTTGTTTTTGTTGAAAATCAAGTACTTTTGGTTATCCTAATTCTTTTCAATAGGACTTTTGTGCATGCCAAAGTTTAGAGTTAGGGTCAAAGGTCTATGATCTCATGGTCATCTAAGAGGCCAAAATTTACTATTTGGTTGTATGTAAGGATATTATATATCACATAGTCTATGACACTGCTACCAAGGCCATGAATACAAGTCATCTAGTTGGATTTCAGTCACTTCATTAGACCATTGCAAATTATTAGATCTTGATAATTGCAGAGTTTGATTAGCTTGGTACTAAACAAATTATCGACCAAGTCTTTAGAGTTTATTTTGTACTATTTGCTAGCTAAAACAAGGTCCTCATCTAGCCATAGAGGATTAAGGTTGGAATCATTGCTTAAAATGATGACTTGATTAGTTGTTGTTCTAGCATTAAAGTCTCCCAACAAGAGGATAATGCATGCCTTCTCAAACTTTAAATATCTTCTTCTTAGACATTGCAAGAACAATTTTTATCTAGAATATTTTTCTTATAAAAAGTAGAGTTAATAAACATGAAATAATAAATTACTATATAAATCTTCTGGGTATTAATGTCTGAAATCTCCATCTACATATACTAATTGAAATAGTCTTTCTTATAAAACCTAAATATAAGGAAACATGTTTATTTTTTTTGAAATAGTCTTTCTTATAAAACCTAAATAACCTAAATATAAGGAAATATGTTTATTTATTTTTTAATGTAACAAACTCTACCTTTAAACATTTTGTAGTAAAATCTCTTATTCCATACTGACCATAGGATGAATATGTTAAGAACGTTACATATAAATATTACACCCTGAGTAGGCCTAATGGTTAAGAACATGTGTTTCCTCCTAAGAAGTCACAGGTTCAAATCCAGAGGAGGTTAGGGTATGTATATCTTCGTAGACGTTACCAGTCAAATCGCTGGACGGAGAAGGGTCCCTTGTCCCACAAACAAGGGGGTCTCATACACCAATTTGGTGTATTGACTTGGTTGTGACCTTAAAAATAGATTATTATTATTATTATTATCACTGACCATAGGATGAATATGTTAAAAACGTTACGTATAAATATTTTTATAATACAATTATGAATATTTTAACAAATACTTTTGTGTATTAATATTTATATAAGGTGTAAGTTCTAAATTATATTAAATGGAAGGAGTTTGACTTTTCTTCATACTTAATAAATTTAAAATTAAAATAAATTCATATTAATTAATCCAAATATTTTATATAAAAATTATTTATATAAAATCAAATATTTTATTATATTAATATAAAATTAAATTTTATAATTTTTACATTTATTAAAACACATAAAAATATATTATACTTTTATCTTTTAATTAAAAAATTGATATTTTTTAAGGACTTCCTCATTAAACTCAAGTCTTTCTCAATGTACTATATATAACCATTGGATGGTCATTGTTCTTCTTTTCATCACGTAAATGATTACATGTGTCAATCTTCTTCTTGATGGACTTAAGGTATTTGATTTCCATGATCCAATGCTCTTTCCATACGTTTAACATTAGTCATGCTTTTAATAATGATTTTTATATAAAAAAAATTATAAAGATTTTAAATACTTAATAAAATTAGCTTTTAGCACTCGGATGGGCTGTCAATGGGTGGGGTTCGAGACACACCCATCTCGTGCTAGGTTGCCACTTCGCCATGCATCTAAGGTCCTTTAGGGAAAGCGTAGACAGAGAGAGTTCAAACAAGCATCTTGGTAACCAGTGCATGTCGAGTGAGGTATAACACTCCCCTTCCCAATCTTTCAAATAATGGTGTTAATGTAACTTGATCCCAAGTGGTATAGGGTGAATACACAACAAATTATGATTTGTAGGTGTGAATTAAATGGTGGAAATATGGAGGTGAAAGTGAATGATCATATTCTGGTAAGCGGAGTTTTGGGCGACCTTGAGATGATGGGAACACTAGAAGGTGACGATTTATTTTCTCAAGCATTCCAGGTTGAGGTGCTGGCTGGTTTGAATTTTCTTGGGAGTGCAAGATGTATTTTTCATGATAGTTTGGCTTGTCTTGCAGGAAGGAACTCGACCTGGTTTCCAAGTAATCTTTTTGGATCCTCCATGTCTCTGGTTTGGTGGCATTGTGATATGCTTGTGGTTTGGGTCTCGAGAGGTGCTCTGTTTCTTAGTCCTAGGGAGTGACTAGAAGGTTGTTTCAATTCGAGGAGGACGTTGAGGGATTTCCCTAGTTGACTCACAACATTTGTGATCCCCTTCTATCCATGGGAGGTTTGGTTATTGTTCAACCCTTGTCTTTAGTTATGTCTGTTCTCAGATATGCAGATGGCAAGAGGCTTTGGTAGGGGGGGAATATGAGGAAAAATAAGGCTAGAGGTAGTAACAACAAGGCGTTGTCTTCTCAGGGACCGGTTTCCTCAACCAGAGTGGCGAGGAATGCTTGGGAAGTTGGGCACCGGTTTCAGGAAAACTGCTCGAAGGCAACAAAGAAAGAAGTTGAGGCGATGGAGTAGGCAGTAAGAGATAAGCGCCATATGACTCTCAATGCTAAAATTATGGAGGAACTTAAGGGCTGGGTGGAGGACCCAATTCACTCTCGAACTTGAGAAACCAAATTCTTCAAGATAGCAAAAAATTATTGGCTTGTGAAGACGTTAGTTGCCTAGGCACTAGAAACAAACAAAGAGGAACAACAAAAGATTCTTCATACTATCCAAATTTTCGAAGGCAAGTTTGAAGCAATGTGTTAGATGGTGTTTGGTATAAAGATTATTGTTTCAAAGGTGAAAAAGAGGCAGGAAAAGGGAAACAAATGGAGGGCTCCTCCAATTCAATAAGAACTCATGCCAACCCAATTGTGCTAGACACAGACTCCCAATCACTAGAGGCAGCTCATGATAAAGACAAGGATACATAGTTGGTTATGGAGGTGGTGGATGCATATAATACCCCTTCTCCAACTGTTTAATATATGGTTTGATTATGTTTCTTTCTAGTTTATGTTGTTATGGACACTTGTAGGCTCTTATCTCGGTTATTTTCCCGTGTCCTCACTATATGGTTAAAAACTTAGCTATATTTTGATATGAAAACTTTGATAACTATCATCGAGTAGAGGATTTGGTTTCCTTCAAGACAATCCTCTCTAAATTTTGATATAAAACTATTTTCTATATATAATACAAAGTTGAACTAATATATCTTTAGATTTAAAAAATAATTTAAAATTTTAATTATATTAATTATATTTCTATATATATATATAACATTTATTTTTATTATAATTATTTTCCATTAAAATAATTTGATGAAAATAATTACTTCTTTTACTGAGTTCTTAAAGTTTAATTGTTCCATACCCTTGATTCAGAAAGTTTATAGCTAAAATTGAGTCCCATTCATCTATGTTGATCCCTTTTTCTTGAGTAAATATTGAAGATAATAATTTATATTTATTGCCTATGCTTTGATATTTGGTATTCACTCCGCATTTTAATAATTTGTTAAATTGGAAAAAAGTTTATGCTTGGATATTTAGTATTAGTTCCACATTTTAATAATTTGTTGAAATTGGAAAAAAAAAACTTTGAAAAAAAAAGACCTTAAATCAATTAAATCACTGAATACTCTAAAAAAACTTTGATTTTATTATCAAATTCTTCATATAAGAGAGAAATCACCTTCATCGAATATTTTAGAAGTCAACATGCATGTTATTTTATTGGAACAAGTTTATCCAAATAAACTTTACCAATCAATATTAGAGTTAAAAAATAAAACACTTTAACTTTCATATAAAAATTATGGACAAAAAAATTTCATAAACCTATCTTCACTCCACTAATATAATAAAATATAATCAACTCGAACAAATAAAAGCAAAACTTACATTGATAAAACCTATGCTCCAAGATTTAACATTAAAATATAATCAACTCAAACAAACAAATAAAAGCAAAACTTACATTGATAAAACCTATGCTCCAAGATTTAACATTAAACACCAAAATCTTGTACATTATAATCTCCAAGCACATGTGTTGTATTGTCATGTTGTGTTATTGTAATGGGAAAATTAACACTCTTTATATACAACTAACCTTTTACAAATATCCACTCGTAGTATGATATAATTATTTTCGAAATTATATATATATATATATATATATATATATAACCTTTTACAAATATCCACTCGTAATATGATGTAATTATTTTCCTAAAATAATATAACCTTTTACAAATATTCACTTCTAGTATGACATAATTCTTTTTCTAAAATAATATTATATATATAATTCTATATTCTAGAAAATTCTATCAATTGCTTCATTCATTTTGAAAATAATCTTTAAGATAAATTGGTTTTCTAAAAACTTTAGACTTTATTAACATAAAATTCAAAATAATGGAAATTGTAATTAGTGGAAAGAATATTTTATTAACATAAAAAATAATGGAAATTGTAATTAGTGGGAAGAATATTTTATTAACATAAAATTCAAAGTAATGGAAATTGTAATTAGTTGGAAGAATAACACATTTTTAACAATGGGATTTAAACCCAATTAACTTTTAAAACTATACAAAACCATCATTACAAAATAATACTCAAATTAAAAAAATAACATTAAAAACACATCACAAAATATACTAAACAATATGACACACACTAACATCAATCAATTGTGACATCTCATCCAAAAGTAAAGCTACTATTTACCAAAGACCAATGTAATTAATTGTTTTGTTATTACTAACCACCATGTTTTATTTATGTGGTGAGAATCTATGAACAATGCACATGAATATTGCTGAAGTACAAGGAAGTGAATTGTTTTAAAGGACGTGGATTTAAAGATTTATGAGTATTCGTACCATGAAATTACATCCACGATGAAATGGAAGTTGTGGATGATAAACTTATTTGTAAATGGAAGTTGTAGTAAATGGCCCCTTTTCAAAGGTTAGAGTTTTCCAAATATTTTGTGAGTGTAAATATATGAACTCAAACTTGTGTGCAAATTGTATGCAACTCTATTTTAATGTTAATATAGTTAATGGGAATTTGATTTCTTAGTAAAGTTGGTGAGTATTAAGTTGTTCATCATAATTTTATAAGCATTGTTATACTTATTCAACTAAGTAATATGTCAAAAATAAATAAAAGATAAAAAATAAATAAGATCATATATAAGTGATTCAACTAAATAATATTTCAAAAATAAGATTAGGCATAAGTGCCATGTATATTGGTTAAAAAACACATTTTAATTCTAATTTCTACGAATGTTTTGAAACAATTTAAAAGAAAAAAACTTAATTTTAATTTACATGTATGTGCAATTTTGTGTATTGATATAGACTTTTTTGTATTTTTTATTCGTGACATGTTTTTAGGTTAGAACGTATTTTTTTTATTTTTAGATGTATTTGACATGTTATCAAAAAATTAGCACATTAATAATTATAGGGACATATTTTCTAAAACTGTTAAATTGACATTAAGATTTCCAACAAACTTGTCACAATTTTTAATAGTTGTGATTATTAATAAGTCATATTGTTTGATTGAGATTTGTGTAGTTTCTTTCCCTACGGTTCTTGTCACATTAGGTAATGTGGTTTGAGATTTTGGGACGAGTATATTGAATGTTACTCTTCCATAGGTCGACAGATGCTCGATAGATAGACAAGACCAATGACACTTGAGTTAGCAAGGAATTTAACTTGACAAACTCTTTCTTTGGGAATTGGAGTTGCCTCCTCCTATGTACATATTAGTTTCCATTGAGTTGAGGGAAACAAAAGACTACCTTATAATCTGCACTAGTTTTGGGTAACAAAGTTGCAGCATGCAGATGGCAGTTATGATAGAATGATGGACAGTTAAATCAGGTTGATGATAAAATGGTGGACAACTCGGAAGAAATTCCAACTTTGTTTATTGCACAACACTCATTTCCAAATAAAAAATTTGACACTAAAGAATTTACATAAAACGTAAAATGAAAGGTAAAAAAAACATTCAATTGTCATCAAATTTGCATTTAACATATAGAAGACATCTCAAATTCCAAACATACATACCCTCTCAATGTTGTGGGCACTCAAAAAATACATAAGTAACTTTATTTTTTCTCATCATGTTCAATCGTGATTAAC
>JASDQU010243103.1:79028-98144 GCA_032191745.1 Picea mariana
GTTAAGTTATAAATGTCACTAATATATGATTTCATATATAGGATCAAGGTTAAATACTATTAACAAATATATAATTCTATTAAAGGTAGCCTTAATAATGACTAATAGGAATATTGGCTCAACCTTTTGATCATGTAGTAAGACTTGTAATTGTTTTTAATTGGGAGCCTATCTCCCTTAAATGTAAGGACACATGGTAACAATCCAAGACCTAAAGACATTTGACAAGAGTGAAAGTCTGCCACCTTAAAGAGCACTAATAAGTCATTTTAGAACATATTGTTTTTTTTTTTATAACCGAAACATAAGATTATATTCATTAAAAGGGGGTTGTGCCAAAGCTAACAACATTTACATACAAAATTATTCTCAAAGATATTCTTGTAACGAATTCCTTGAGCCATGATTGTTAGAGGCAAGAGAGAGTGAGTCTAAGTGTTTTGGGAGAACGAAAGGTCAAAGTTGTTGACATTCTGCTTTCAGTGCATCAATCCTCTACTTCTGTAGTAGGAGGAGATTAATTATATTGGTGACAGTAGTAATGTTGCTTGCTCTAGTTCTTTAATCTTTGAATAAATATGCAGAAAGGCATTGTTGTTAGCATGGGTATTTTCTTCATCCCGACGAAGAATTTTCTGGGCTTCCTTCCACTCTGGACTGTCCATATCTGTCCCAAAAGAACTTTGCACAAGACCACATAAAGAGAAACCAGACCACACTATCCCCAAACAACAGTTTCCAATTCTGATTTTAAAAAAGACTAGTAAAATTGAGGGGTGTTATACCCGCAGAGCAATTCTGCAACTTAAAAATAATCACCAAAGACTAACACAGGAAAATACACGTATCAGAGATGGGGCTCCCCCCAAAGTCACTATCCATGAGTGCTCGTGTCCACCAACAAATGCACTAAACCATCACCAAAAGCCCTTCCTTAGATCTGGATATGCCACATCTCCCATCTCTCCACATCAATCCCATAGAAATCTTGATATGACATAACTCTTGTCTCTCCACATCAATGCCATAGCTCCCAGGAGAAAACCTCCACTGCAATGGTTTCGAAGCAGGCGAGGGTCACCATAACTAGTAGTTTCACACATTTCAAAGGGACCACACACATGCAACAATGAATACCAATGTTGCAACCAAGACAATTCATATGTGCAAGCATCACAACCCACTTGCCATCCATCCTATGACGTGTCCCGTTATAATGATGCATTGGTTGTTGGGTAAATAAAATTTGATTTCCACTATGGTATAGGGGTGAAGCTACACACCCCATTTTTTATGAGTGAACTTGGGCTTAGGGAAGAAGCCACCTTAGCCCAATGATTGACATTTCCATTGAGCTCCCTTTGAATGCGGAAAAAGCGAATTTTGTCAAAATTTGACACTGTTTTTTGGATCCTCGAGATGAATATGCTCAGGGTATTATTCCTCGGTACTGATTGACCAATCATGGTTCTAATTGCTAGCATCGAGTCCCCAAGGACAATTAGTGTTTTGAGCCCCTCTTCCTTTGCGATAAACAAACCTTTCCATAACAAATATACCTCAACAAGATTGTTGAATACATTCCCAGACCCCTAAACTGAATAAAAAATTTGATTTCCCTGAAATAGTATAACTCCCCCACACTTGCCACCCCTTTATAAGATATCATTAATTACAATAATAAATATCTTTACTACCAATATACAATTAAGTGAAAATAGATTTTCTACTTTCTCTTTTAAAAAATAAAAAAACACAAACTAAACTTAATCCTTTGATTAATCCTTATAAGAAACCAATCTGCTATAATTTTTCTTCATGATAATAATTGAGAGTCTCGGGACTAGATAACATATCCGTATATTAAAATTTAATACCAAATTTATACTCTCCCAACCCGATGTCATCTAAAGTATGGGCTCAGACATCAAGTCATGTGGGTCCCACAGTGGGGCCATCATGACCTCAATTTTTACCCTTCTACCCCCTCTTGGCCGGCCAGGTGAAATTTTTTGATGAAAGTGACTTAAACTACTTGTTTTCATTGTACGATCCCCATAACATTTTACCGCACGCGCATGTCATTGACGTCAACCTCGAATTTCTTTGACTCGATGTGCGCTTTAATAATTTGAACTATGATTTAGATGAAGCAACCACCATGGGTTGCGAACTGTAGGCGTTAGTTGCAGTGGAGTTTGTATGATATATATGTATATATATTCTTTGTGTATATATTTACAAAGAGTCTGTGTGTACCTAAATACAAATAGGTGAGGGGTTTGGTTGTACAAGTTGCAGCAAGTAACTATAGACAAAACTGTATGGGAGGAATATATTATTATTATTATTGTTTTTTCTGTATTATTGTATCTGGGTTGGTGTTAGATCAGTGGCAAGTGGGGTTTGAATGAATTTGGGAATTGCATAAATAAATTTGGGTATGTGGGGGTTGCTCATACCCGGTTTACTGCATTTGGGTACCTCCAGATTCAGCAAGATTCTTGCTGTATGTTAGTGGGTATATGTACCTGCACAGAGGGGCAGGCTACTCATTGTTCTGACAATTTAGGAGAGGTTCCTGTTGTTAAAATAGAGCAGAAGTTGTGTGGGTTTGTTTAGAATTCTCAGAGAGGGGTTTCTGCCGTTTTAGCAACGGGGTAAGACATTGTAAACATTGATTGAAGAAGGGGTTTGTATCATTGGGGAGGAAGTTTTCAACGTTTTGGTATTGTTTCAGGGAGAAAACATTGGTGGCGGTGGTGCTAGTTTTGGGGTAGAGTTGGAGGATTGTTGGTATCCTTGTTGGTGTACTGTTTTTGGGGTAGATTGATATTGGTAAAGATTTTCTGTCATTTGCTTTGATTCTCTGTCAATTTTTCAGTGTGGATGATCAGACACAAGTTTGTGAAGGTGTGGAAGGAATTTAAGTCTTGTCAATAACAAGTTTTGAAAATGCCCGTTTGAAGTGAGGGAGAAGTCAGAAGCTTTGAGGAGTTTTGATCCTGGTTTTGCAGCCAATTTTGTACTTAAAAAAGGCCCATTTAAGGTTTCCATTGCATTGATTAGACATAAAAAAAAATCCGATTTTTGGGCATTTTATGAAACCCAGCAAAGAAAATCCGGCATTGGGCAAGATTGGGGCCATTACATGGTTGACGCTATTGGGTACTGGCCTGCATCCATAGCAAGGTGATATACGAGACATATATTTATTGAGTGTCGAGTTGAGATGTACTTATTGTTGCGGAAGAAGAGCAGTTGATTGGTTAGACTTGGACTCGAGGAGAACTGGATAGCATACAATCTCTTCGACTCGAGGAGAACTGGATAGCATACAATCTCCAAAGGGCTATTGTATGCATAACACGGTTCAGAAAATCGGCTTCTGATAAGGTATGTACAAATCCAGTCCCTGAGCAGGATATATATACTGTATATATATATCTCAAGGTACATAGTATTTTAGTCTTTGTGGAGCACTTTATATGTCACGAAGTCCAAAGGAGTTCTAGTGTCTGTTGAACACTTGAAGGTCCGAAGGATTTTAGTTTTTGGGGTTAACTGTAAGTTTATCCTAGGATCAATGTATCCATCACTAGGTCCAAGGAGGCTTAGTCCAGGCTTGTAGTGTGAGGTCCTCTGTAGTGCAGTATATCTGTCACAAGTTCCAAGGAGTTCTACACTTTTTGTGGTAGTGTGTACCCGAAGTTATAGGCGATTGTGGATGAGGACTGGTGTACAAGGAGTTTTTGGGTTTGAACGTCATTTTATTTCCCAATTGAAGAAACTGTGCTGAGCAAGCGTAAGTACAAGGGGTGAAGGGGGAGACCTCAGTGGCATCAGGGAGGAGAGGAGGAAGAGAAGAAAGGATGCTTGGTAAACGTTCTAGGCCTGTCCAGAAGACCCCAAGCAAACTTCATCTGATGCCTGATTACCCATCCGATTCATCACCCACCAGAGACTGGCCTGAAGACAAGCACAAATTTTTCAATGCGCCTAGTATCTTCACAGGTTTCAATCCAAAGGGGTCCTCAGATTCGGAGGGGGCCAAAAGCCCAACTTCTCCACTGGATATCAAAACATTTTCTGGAGTTGGGATCGCTCATTGGCCCGAAAAACAGATTAGATCCCCGCGCTCAGGTCTCGATGGTTCGCAGTGTGGATCTCCCAGGCCTTGGGAGAAAAGAGACTCTGAGGGCATTGGTCTTGGAATCCTTGCAGCACTCCACAGCAACAGCAACAACAACTGTGAGGCCAACGGCGGTGCCATTTCTAGTAGCAGAGGGCCTTTGCTCGGATCACAGCTGAAAATCCTGGTAGGTTCCAATCAAGCACTGTTTTCTGTTCACAATCATTTAGGTTCCCCCAAAGCTCAGACACAATCTCCTCGTGCTTGTGTGAGTTCTCCCCATGCTCATTTGTATTCTCAGACCCAGATGAGTTCTCCTCATGCCCACCTGAAGTCACCTTATAATCATTCTAATTCTCCAAATGCCCAGTTGAGTTCTCCCCAGAAGCAAAGTGAGCCAATACCGATTGGTTCTCCACATGGATTTGCAAAACCCACCTCTCAAACTGGAATGGAGCATTCAGAAAGCTATACTTGTGTCACTTCTCATGGTCCGAAATCAAGCACAAGACACATCTATACTCATTGCGGTATGGAGAGTGAAACTGTGCAATGCCCTGTTCGAAAACAACATGAACAGGAAATATGGGATGTTGCATCACCACCTCGGAGCTATGCAAATGTTCCAGTGTTTCCTCTGGCTGATTTTCTGAGTGCTTGCTATCTCTGCAAACAGCAGTTGAGCCATGGAAAGGACATCTACATGTACAGGTCTGTTATAATGATCATACCATGGCTTTTCTGTTAGAGATTGCTTTAAAGCTTGGAGAATCACAGTGATTTGATTATAGTTTCCCTTAGTGTGCCAGGTCAATGGTTCTTTTTAGACTTTGCACTGTTGTATCCAAAAAGCATATTCAGTTCATCTAGAATCTTGATAAATGAGAGAACTTGTCTAGTTGAATGGACCGTGTTTTCAAAAGTTCCTCAAGGTTTTGTTTGTGTCAATATGTAAAACTTGGGTTTGAGATTTTATAGAATCCATGCTTCAAGATCTAGTCTTATTCTCTGCTTGTTGATTATTGCAGAGGCGACAAAGCATTCTGCAGCGTGGAATGCCGGTCCGAACAGATTTTGATGGATGAACAGATGGAAACATTTTCTCCACCATCTTCATTGATTGCTTCTTATGGTGGAAAAATTTTCTCAACCAGTACAGCTGCTGCTGCATAGAGAGGCATGAGAACTGTCCATTATCCTTACTGCAAGTAAGGAAAGGCGTCTCAATGTATGTATTGTTTGCATCTGACGAGCTGTAGGAAAATACACGGCCGCAGATAATATATATATACATAGTTATATATATTTTTATACATTTATGTTTTGTGCTGAGGTAAAGGGATGGAATGGGTGGGTTTTTCTGAGGCATATTATTTTGGGACGAGCTTTGTTTTGTGCATATTGCCACAACATTTTAAGTTCAATCCCCCTGTAAATTTTCACAGGCTATGTACAGGGATGGAGCCCAAAAGCCTCCCAACGTACATGAGTTTCTTAATAAGACACTTACTGCAGTTAATGGCAGAGAAATCTAGAAGGCCAAAAGAGCTGAGGCAAACTTGAAGGGGAGGTAGGCATATGCCTTGAATATGCTCTTCTGCTTTGTTATGGTGGCTGAAAAAGCTGATTACAGTAGAAAGCCATACACTCTATATTCGGTATAATGGCCAAGGATAGTTCATGATGATTGAGAGGAGATTAACTAGGTATATTGCAGATTTCTGATGCGTTTTCCACAGATTGTGATTAGAACATAGCACTAAATGCTGAGAACTTGAGCTTATTATATGTGTTCACTGATTTTTGTTCGAGGATGAATAGTACGTAGGAGAATGATATCTTTTGTTTATACTATTGCTGCACATTATATTGGAAAGGATGATGTTTTGTTTTGAAGTACTGAAATACTGAGGCTTTATATGTGTTCTCTTAGTTTTGTTCCAGTGGATGATATTTTTTCAAATGCTACTTATATTATACATAAACAATACATGTTACATCATTATGATTCAGATCCCTTACTCAAGGCAGAGAAAAGAAATACCAGGTCTGATTGCAATACAAGATCTAGACCTGCATCTTACCTAAAGGCCAAAACTCCTAAAATTGGCCATAACTATGATTGATAAATCTGACAGTATTGTTTTTTGACAATTCATCAAACAAAATGGGGATTCATTAAAAAGTGAGGCACATGTGGCTTTGCAAAGAGCAAATAGGGTCAAGCCACCCTGGTGCATTCCCAACAAGTGACTTTTGATGATAAAAGTGCAGTTACCCTACAGTGCAGCTTTCCAATCGATCTGACCAAGAAACATTAACTAAAACCTACTAAGTAGCCACTTCAAACATTCTTGGCTCCCCTACACAAGATATTTTTAACAGACTCTTTCTGTCTGTGAGGACTAGGGGAAAGTCCTTAATTCATAAGGAACTGTAATTGTCCACAACTATTTTCAGCACGAATATTCAACTATTTTTCGTATCTTTAACACCCCACCTCTTATTAAAGAGACTGGTGCAAATAGGGCTCTAGAGTAGAGTGTTGATACAATTTGCAAGTTTCAAACATGAAATTAGTCTTATTGAATTTCCATCTCCAATCCTTCCAGGCTATTCTCCTATTGGGACACCCATTTAAACAGATCCTTCAAGATTGCTACTTTATCCGAATTTAGTAAGCTCTTATCCCTTGAAGTGTATGCTGTGTTTGTGAAAGCTTTATCCTGTTGTTCTTGTAACTTCACATGGCAACCATTATAACTGCAAATCCTCGCGTAATCCACTGAATCTTGTAGACAAATTGGAATACRAGTTTTTTCTTTTCTTGTACGTGGTTTGTAAGGTTTGTTTTAAGAATGAAGGGTATTTCGTAGATCTCTGTCTGCTTATACTAAGTGCCACATATGACTCCTATGTGGTTCTCAACTTTTATATACAGGTTGTGTCAATAAACAATCTGAATCATGCATTAGACTAAGATAGTACATCGGATAAGAAACTGCCCTGTTTATGCTGCCACTTGATAAGTTATTAGCAACATTGATAAATATGATATATCAAAGCAATTTTGATGTACCGTCTGTTTATGCATATCTTACAGCATATGCATATCTTACTTTGTATCAATCCAAATGTAGTAGGACTCGGGGGTTGAATATCTTACTTCGTATCAATCCAAACATACAAGTACTGAAACTGTTCTGTTTATGCTGCCACTTGATAAGCTATTAGCAACATTGATAAATATGATATATCAAAGCAATTTTGATGTACTTGCCTGTTTATGCATATCTTATAGCAAATGCGTATCTTACTTTCTATCAATCCCAATGTACTAGGACTTGGGGGTTGAATATCTTACTTTGTATCAATCCAAACATACTAGGACTAGGGAGTTGAATTTGGAGCTTTCTGTTCTCCTCGTTGAAATTAGAGTGTGGTTGACCCTTGGCATGTATCAGTGAAGTTCAGGATAACTGGGAAAATTGGCAGCAATGTGCAACCATTTATGTTCATCTGAAACTTGCAAACATTGTATGAAAATATCCCATGAAGGCAAATTTTATTAAACCAGGTAAAAATGACAGTATACAACTGCTGATAACGATAAGTAATTTAGCTAAATTACTTATGTAAACCAGAAGTGGAAGAAGCAATTAAAATTGATTAGAAGTTCATGCTTCAATCTACACCAAAGGCTTTTATCCCAAGGAAAAAAACTTATTCTGTATTCAAGTAGAGTATAAAATACAATCATAAGGTGCTCAGTATACACCAAAGGCTTAATACAAATCAATTAAGACTTTGTTTCAAAATTACAATAAATTATTAACACCTCAGACCAAGTTGTCAAGTAAAGCCCTGAATTCTAATAGCTTTGATGCAATCCTCATTGTTATCGTAAGCTTCTGCCCTTAGATCCTGAAGCCTTATTGTATGTTGCTGATGGAGAGGCATCACTTGAGGGCAATGCACAAGTCTATCAGATGCATGTGTGGAGTCTCCTCATCAAGAATTCGAAGCTGTATCATTTGAACGTATCCAGTGTCTATATTGCGGCACTCCAATATTGGTGGTTGTTCCATACATGCAATCAACTAATAGGCAGCCCTAAGGAAGCAGCTCATCTCTGCACGTCTATCAAGTCCTTTTTCCAGCTTTACAACACATGACATGAATGCAATCTCCATTAACTGATACACCAAAGTTTTGACCATTACACATTCTATCTCTTGCAGCATTGAAAACATGCAGTTTTTCGCCATTTACCCCTTCTAAGAGCTCTCTAACGATACCATACAGCAGGAAAACTAGACCCAATATGATCCCACTGTAGCTTCCATGCTTCACACTTTACCAGGATACAAGTGAGCTCCACCATCATGGAGTTTTTGCTGCTAGTAGTGCAGCTTGACACGCAATGCAGACAGTGGTGGTGGCAGGTAGAGGGAGAAGGGAGATTTGGGAGGGTATATTTGACGATATGGGTATTAATTTGGCCCTCATGTTGAATCATTTGTAGATCTGCCATTTAGGTTAGCTATCCATCGAAGGACCTCTCATTAAAAAACGTGAAACTAATCATAGCACCATTAACATAATCAACGCCCCCTACACCTAGGCTGAGGCTTTTGATATTTGTGAATTTTGGAAGCATTACCTGGGCTTATCAGAAAGCTGCAAACTCCGGAAGGAATTTAATTGGGTGACTTGGAGAAAGACCGCCCTGAAAATTTTGGGCTATATTATCTACGTTTAATGGTGCTTGACAAATTCATTCCTATTTGATCTCACATCATTTTAGGCGTACATATTGATTTTCAAGAAAAGCTGTGTACCTTGAACACCAAATTGAATAAACAAATCAGGGTTTCACCGGATAGAAAGGCCAACAATCTTACATGATAATGGTCCCCTTAATTCCTTTTAATCTTCCACCAAAGCTGCATACAAATAATTGTATCTATATGATGTTCTGCCCCTGGCGTCTGTAGGAGCATTTTTTGAAATTTTCACTCGAGGTTTTGTTATGGGGTAGTGTATGGAAACATGAAATTGGATGGTGGTGTCCATGGCTAACAAGTTACAATAGCGGAGGAGTGCCAATAATTGTATTCAGAATCACAATAGATTAATTGGAAGTCTTTCCTGAGATCAAGAATTGTATTAGGAATTACAATAATGGATTCGAAATCTTATTGGAGATCCATATTTATATTTAAATTTACAATAGATGGATTGGAAGTTTTAATCTACATTAAGATTTGTATTCGAATTTACATTAGATGAATTGGAAGTTTTGCATGACATTATTATACCAAATATCATTTTATTTCATATAACGATATTTTATAATAAAATGAAGTAAAATAATTGTAATAGAGGGAATTAGGTATGCTAGCTACGAATTGAAAGCTACTCGATATGAAAAATGGACACCTGTGTAGAAGGAAGTTGAATAAATAAAGTGAACAATGTCTAGTTAAGTCATTGTTTAAGAAGTTGGATAGTTCGCTAAGATTAGAGTTTCACCTAGTCTAAGTTGAGAAAATTCATTAGGCAAAGCACCGACTTGAGATAGAAGTGACAAAGTTACTCCACTAAGCATAATTCATTGGAAGAGGATGTTGATGGTCAAGGAATTGTAGCAATTAATGCATGTTGATGGAGCATACACACAAAAACCTAGTAGATTCTAGAAATGTGTATTGATAAGTTGTTGACCGAGTATGGTTGACTACTTGTTGAATAAGGACCAAGTTAGATTATTGGTTGATTAGCACAGATTTGATAGTTACCATGGAAATTACCAAGTTTAATGGTTTCTAGGAGGATAGATATTTGAACCTCTATAGTGTTAGAAATAATAGGTGTGCTCGTTTAACCATAGACAATATAGCAATATTGTCACCCAACCATAGGCTGAAGCCACCCCCGAGCACCTTAACCTTGATAGAGAGAATAATTCTGGAAGCAAACCCTAGGTCTAAAAGCCAATCAAGGGAGCGTATCACTCTCTAGAGCTAGTGTACCAAGCAGAAAGTCCAAACCATAACCAAGAGAAAGTCCAAGCCTAAAACCGAAAATACTAGTTGCAATAGCTAAATTTCTATAGTGCGCACTAAATTTTTGCAGTCCATACTTCCACACTTACTAAATTTTTGTAGTCCATACTTCCACACTTACTAAATTTCTGCAGTGCGCATTAAATTTCTGCAGTTGCGAGCTGTGTGTGTCCAGATGAATGTGTGTGTCCAAATGAACTTTGGCATCCTGTATTTATACTACTCTTCCTTAGCTGTCTGGCTTGACTTCTCTTTTTGGAGGCTAAAAACTCAATATTAATTATTTTCTTAAGCTGACTTGTCTTCTAGGGTTATGTCCAATGCTTTAGGGTTTCTTCTTGCTTCTTGGAATATTCTATTCTTGTCAGGTCTACACGTGGAGATTTAATACCTCCTGCAACTACCATAATATCAACACTCCCTCCTAGCTAGGGAGGTATTTAAAGGTAATGGTCTTGAGCACAGACATACCATTCAACGGGTACCATTCTGCGCTTCCTTGGCTGTCTGGGTCGACTTCTCTTTCTGGAGGCTAAAAACTCAATATTAATTATTTTTCTTAGCCGACTTGTCTTTTAGGGTTATATCCAATGCTTTAGGGTTTCCTCTTGCTTCCCGAAGTATTCTATTCTTGTCAGGGTTACATGTGGAGGTTTAATACCTCCCGCAACTACCATAATATCAACACTTCCTCCTAGCTAGGGAGGTATTTAAAGGTAATGGTCTTGACACAAACATACCATTCAACGAGTAGCATCATCATAGCCACATAGGTTATCTCATGATCAAATCATGAGCACCATCATCACTATCAGTATCATCTGATCAATTGTATCATCTCTCAAAGTCATACTCCATATGAGTAATCAAACATGATGCTGGATAAGTCACTCACTCCATAGAGTGATACAAGAATCATTCTTCCAATTCGAACATATGTCCTAAAAGAATAACTATTCCAACATATGCTGGAAGCCATGCCATGGCTACAAGGACTATTCTTCTAATCCAGACATACGTCTTAGAAGAATAAATGTCTTGGACCATTTTTCGCCTCGAGAATGTTTGTCCACCAACACACTGAGTATCCATCTAGATGATAATCATTTCCAACACTACTGATAGTCTTCATGGCAATCAAAACAATGCCATTCAATAGAACACAACTGTATCTATCCATAGTAGTACACAACTACTATCCAGTGGTACACAACCACACCAAGTAACACACGACTACTTAATTAGTGACACATAGTCACAACCAATGGAACACATCCACCACAATAGTATACATCTATTGTCCAGAGACATACAATCTCCACAACAATCATATCATCTGATATCAACTTGCATAAAACAATATCATGATATAAACTGAGTCATCTGGGCCATTCTTCCACTCACATCTATGAGATCTGGAAGAGCATTTTCCATCAGAAAGTAGAGCATCAACCATGGGCTATCTGGACTATTCTTCTCAAGCACAAAATAATACATGTCCCTGATTTATGAGCCTGGACCATTCACCTAACTGAGCCATTCCTCCGACACTAATAATAGTGCAACCTGGAGAGAACAAGTCTACCCTAGGGAATTTTTGTCCCTGATTGCTAAACCTGGACCATTCACCTAACTGGGCCATTCCTCTGGCACTAATCATAGTGCAACTTGGAGAGAATGAGTCTGCCCTAGGGAATGACTGTCCGGACCATTTCCTAATGGAAATGATTGTCCTACACCAACCTCCAAAACAAACCATTCTTTGAAACTGCTCACAACTGTGAATTTCGAAAGAATAACTGCCCGACGAGGCAGACCATTCTACTTAACCACTGCTCGGAGTGACTGCCAAGAAGAATCATTGTCCTAGACCATTCCCCCACACTGGCCACAAGGGGAATCACCATCTATGGTACATCAACAATCTATCAGACCATTTTCATTACGAAAATGACTATCTGATCTGTACCATTTTTCGAAATGGGAAATGCTTGTCCATCAGAAATCTCAAACCACTTTCTGAACTGGTAATGAACTGTTCATCATGGACCATTTTTCAAACTGAAAAATGACTGTTCATAAATCAATAACATATCAATGCTCCCTCCCAACCTGAGATTAATCTCTTCCTTTTTCAATAAGGAATTCGTCTCCACGAGCCGCAACTTGTTTTTTAAGTACACAAACTTTTCATCTTGGACATAGGCTTTACCAAAATATCTGCTATCTGCTCATCTATGGATATATATTGGAGAACCACTTCTCTTTTTTGGACTTCATCACAAAGAATATAATGCTTGATCTCAATGTACTTCAGTTTGTCATGGAAAATTGGTTTTCTTTGAAGGCTTCATATAGATAGCTCTGATCATTACAATATATCATGGTCAAATTCAACACTTCTGTTCCCTGCTAGCTCATGATATCGTGGCAAGACTCAAATTGAAACATATCCAAGTAGCACTTTTTCTGTCATCAAGAGCGTTTGCCATGGATTAACAATCCATCATCCCATACTTTTGAGTAACTATTATGATACACTATCTCTGTCATAGAAAGTTTTCACCACGCTTTTGCTGTATATGAGATACTCTGCATCAAGTTGTTTGAATCCATACAAGGTCTTCTTATATCTGCATAGATGGGTCTCTTTTTGGTATAAGCTTCTTTCTCACTTGCTTTATTGGGAAGAACAATCTTTTACATGTAAATTCCAATGCATGGATACTACAAGAGGTATATCTGGTTTACTGGAGCAAGCTGTTGTCATAGTCTTCTCCCTCCTTCTGGAAGAACCTCTAAATCTTGCAATGCTTCCATTCATAAGTCTTTTTCACATTTTCTTACATACATTGTTTTTTATCATAACTTCCATTTCTTCTGCTTGATTGCTTCTAGTGGGTTCAAACCAAGCTGGTAGTCTTTGTGATTCTCGATATAACAACTCGTTATTCTGGCTTTTATTTCTTTCTTGGAATCTTCATGTTCCTCCTCATTATCTCTTTAGCTGTTGGGTCCATGGAGTCTTCTATAGAATTCATGCCCTGAAGATTCCAAATTCTTCCTTTCATCATGGGATCATGGATGTAGATGGACTCCATGGTATTAAATACACATAAATAAGAATACAAATAAATAAGATAAATAAGATATTAAATAATATAACAATTAAATTATAATTAATAAATAATTATTAATAATGAAAATACATGGCTATTGGTTATGGGCACCCATGCGTGGGTATATAAGTGAGCCTCACTTCTCGATTGTAATAATCTATTATTCATTTATATATCAATATATTTATTATTCCAATTTTGTAGCTCTTGGTTTCTTCGTTATAGTGGTATCAGAGCGAGGTTCCACATCCATCGTCAAATTCATTGTCCCTGACCTTGTTTTTGTTTCAATCCTTCACTCAACTCCATCCCTCTCCCTTACGTAAACTTCACCCTATCCCCTGTAACCCTTTCCTCTGTTTTCTAACCCCCGTCTATCGTAAACTCGTAACACCTTCCTCTGTAACCCTCGTATCCCTCAGACCCAACACCCACAACCTGTAACCCCCTTCCCCGTAACCCCCGTAGCCCCACACCGTGACTAACTCTGTCCCGTCCGCCCCCGACCGCACTCCCTCGTCCCCTGTAGACCCGTAACTCTGTCTCCTTTTCTCCCGACCACACTCCCCCGTCACAACACTTGCAACCTATAAACCCCTTCCCTTTGTAACCCCCACAACCCACCACAAACCCAACACTGTGACCTCGCCCCCCGTAGACTATAACCTCGTCCTGTCCGCCCCCGACCACACTCCCCTGTCACCGTCTTCCTCGACAACTCCCTCGACAACTCCCCCATAGACTCTCTTGACAATCCTTCACAAGTCTCACTGTCGGTCAGCGTGTTCCCCCTGTCCCCACCGACTATTAACTCTATACAGTCGTACAATTTCAAAAAGCCCCACTTAATTTTTTTTTTTTTATAAATTGTTAATTTTTTTTTATAAAGGTTAATCATATAAAGTTATTAAAACTTTAACTTTATATTAAAGATTGATTATTTAAGGGCATCCTAAAATATAGTCAAAATTGCTGGAAAATATTCGCCCCCAAATACTAGAAAAATGGCAGAATTAAAAAACCANCAAGTCTCACTGTCGGTCAGCGTGTTCCCCCTGTCCCCACCGACTATTAACTCTATACAGTCGTACAATTTCAAAAAGCCCCACTTAAATTTTTTTTTTTTATAAATTGTTAATTTTTTTTTATAAAGGTTAATCATATAAAGTTATTAAAACTTTAACTTTATATTAAAGATTGATTATTTAAGGGCATCCTAAAATATAGTCAAAATTGCTGGAAAATATTCGCCCCCAAATACTAGAAAAATGGCAGAATTAAAAAACCAAATCGAAAAAATAGACCAAGAATGCAAAAATGCCTGACAAGTACTCGAAAAAGCATTACAAAAAACTAATGAGGAGTTGCGAGAGGAAATAAAGGTCAGTAATGATGCAGTCAGACAAGTGTTGACCCATAATCTTAAAGAAAATTTTTCAAAGGAAGTCAGAGTCGAATTACGAAAAGGCATGGAAACTCTAAAACAAGATCTTAAAGACTATTTTTCAAGAACTTAGGGTTAACTTACAATGAGGTTTGGGAAACTTTAAAAGAGAAATAAAAGACGATTTGCAACAAAGTTTGGTTCTAATAACACAACATCAGGGAGAAAAACATACTAAACTTTTAAAATGAATAAAAAATCAAGGGCACCAACAAGCCATCCAATCACAACCAAGTGACTCAAGCACATCCAACACATCACCACCACCACCGCCTCCCTACAATTCAAATTCCCAACCTATATCACAATATCAACCCTTAATGATTTATCCTCCCAAAGACAAAATTGAACTATCAAAATACAACTATGGCGATAACCAATGCGTGGCTTGGTTTAACAAAACTGAAGAATATTTCCATATATATAATATTACAACTGATGAAAAAAATGTTAAATATGCATCAATGTACCTCCAAGGCACTGGATACAATTGGTACCTATGGTGAAAATGAAGAATCCAGTGATACACTTGGAACTCCTTTAAAAACGATTTTTTTAAAATATTCCAGGGCATTTCGGAGAAAGATTTTTTCTCAAAACTCACCAGGTTACAAAAGAAAGGCAGTGTAGATGAATTTACACACCAATGGAAAGCCCTTGCCACCCGAGTATTTGGATTATCTGATAATATATTACTCTAGTATTACATAGGTGGTCTCAAGGCACATATCCAAGACAAGTTAAAATTGCATGAGGTCACAACTGTTGAAATAACAAGACGCAAGGCAAAAGCAACAGAAGAAAAGTTAGAAAACCAATCAAGATTCGACAAGTTTTATTCAAGAAGAAACATAACCCAGAACACAAACACAGAAACTGACAAATATATACCACCCAACTTACGAGAAGATAATAGAAGAAGTATGGATTACCAAAGAATAAGAGAAGACAAATGTAAACATTGTAGAGAAAAATGGGACCCAAGACACAGGTGTCGTATAGAAGACAATTCAAAAAAATTATATACTTGTCAAGCATAAAACAATGATGAATCAGATTAAGAAGAATCAGTAACTGAAGAAATGGAAAACAACCAAAATGACGTGTCAAATCTCATGGGTAATGACACACCAAGAATATCATGAGCAACCATCACATACATTAGCCAACCACAAACGCTCAAATTAAAAGGACACAAAAAAATAATGTCACAGTATTAATCGACACAGGAAGTACCCACAACTTTCTCGACATCAATGTTGCAAGGAATCTCAAATTATTTGTATATCTAGTCCCAGACATTAAGGTGATGGTTGCAGATGGTAAGAAAGTCGAAAATGTAGGAAAATGCCATAAGGTGAAACTCCAAATTCAAGATTTCAATTTGGAATCCGAATTTTACACCGTACCCTTGGGAGGAGTAGACATGGTTTTAGGAGTCCAGTGGTTGCAAACTTTAGGCACATACTTAGTCAATCATCAAGAGCATTTCATCAAATTCAAATGGCAAGGGAAAACATATAAATTATATGGTTTTCAACCTCCCCAAATACAAGTTGTATCATCCCAACGGATGAAAAAACTGATCCAGAAAGGAGAAACTGCCTATTTTATCCAATGCCACCAAATGGAAATACAAGAACCAGAACATGACTTTAAAAACTTATAAATTCAAGATCTAATTAAAAAACACAAGAATGTATTTCAAGACCTTCCCATGGAATTACCACCACAAAGAAGAATTGAACATATAATTGAAGTTAAACCAGGATCAAGTCCAGTAAAAGTTAGACCATACAGATACAACCATCATCACAAAACACAAATAGAAAGATTAGTCCAAGACTTGTTAAAATGTGGTGTTATCACAAAAAGTAGAAGCCCATATGCAACCCCAGTTGTAATAGTACGAAAGAAAGATGGTTCCTTCAAATTATGCATAGATTATCGTGGGCTTAACAAGATAACAATCAAGAATAAATTCCCCATTCCTTTCATCGATGAAATGTTGGATGAACTTCATGGAGCCAGATTTTTTTCAAAACTTGATTTGAGATTGGGATATTACCAAATTAGGGTAAGATTAGAAGATGTACCCAAGACCGCTTTCCAGACTCACAAATGACACTATGAATTCAAGGTGATGCCCTTTGGACTAACTAATGCCCCTGCTACCTTCCAAGCAACTATGAATGAACATTTCATCCACACCTAAGAAAATATGTCTTAGTCTTCTTTGATGACATTCTGGTGTATAGAAAAACATGGAGAGAACACGTCAATCATTTGGGACAAGTATTGTCTATTCTAGAAAAAAATCAATTCTATGCAAAAATTTCAAAATGTACATTTGGTAAGAACAAAGTAGAGTATCTCGGTCACATTATATCCAAAAAGGGAGTCAAGGTAGATCCAAATAAAATCAAAGCAATTACAGAATGGCCCAGGACAAATAGTATATCCAAGTTAAGAGGATTTTTAGGCTTGGCAGGATACTATCGAAGATTCGTCAAAAACTATGTTCATCTAGCTGCCCCCTATCAAATCTCCTAAAGAAAAACTCTTTTCAATGGAATGAAGAACTTGAAAAATGTTTTGAAAATTTAAAGAAAATTATGTCCACAACCCCTATGTTAGCTACATCTGACTTTTCAAAACCTTTCATAATTGAATGTGATGCTTCAGGGTTTGGGATCGGAGCAGTCTTGATGCAAGATGGACACCCAATAACATTTGAAAGCAGGAAACTAAACAAAAAAAAATGTTTACAGTCCACATACAATAAAGAAATGCTTGCAATCATGCATGCATTAACCAAATGTCCACAATATCTCTTGGGAAACAATTTCTTGATATGTGCAGATCATAATAGCCTACAATATTTGTTACAACAAAAAACATTGACTATTGAACAACAAAAATGGATAGAGAAAATTGCCACATTTGATATGAATATATTACATAAGAGAGGAATAAATAACATAGTGGTTGATGCCCTCTCACGAAAAGATGAAGAAGCACAAGTTTTTGTAGTATCAATAGCAATTCCATAATGGTTAAACAAAATCTAAATTGAATATGCCAAAAGCATGGAGACATGTTCCATAATCAATGATTTAACCCAACACCCCAAGTTTGAATGGAAGAATGACATCTTATGGTATAAGGGAATAATTTATTTGAATATCAATTCAAAATTTAAAACCAAGGTACTTCAAGAAGCCCATGATTGTCCGGCCGCAGGTCACGTCGGATTTTTCAAAACATATTATAATGCTCGTCAATCATTTTTTTGGAAAGGGACGAGTACATATGTTCAAAAATATGTAGCAAAATGTGACCTTTGCCAAAGAAACAAGAGTGAAAATATATTAACACCCAAGGTACTCCATCCGTTACATATTCCTAACAAAAAAAGGGAAGAAATTTCAATGGATTTCATTGAAGGATTATCCATATCAGAAGGAAAAGATAAAATCTTAGTGACAGTAGACAGACTAACCAAGTATGCACATTTTATGGGAGTAAGAAAAACAGACTCTGCAAAACAAATAGTTGAAGTCTTCTGTAAAAACATTTATAAATTACATGGTTTTCCCAAGGTCATCGTCAGTGATAGAGATGCCAAGTTTAAAGGGAACTTTTGGAGGGAGTTAAAGTTTAAATGTTAAATATGCATCATCCAAATCTGATTTGTAGCTATGTAATAGACCTGGTGTATATGATCACATTCCTGCAAACCTTCCTTAAATTTAACAACAAGAGACTAGCATTTTCATCAAACTTTTCTTTAGTCTCACATGCCTAGTTTTGGATTAGTCAACAACCCTAACTTGAAGTAATAATAACTTTGAACTTGTAATGTATAAATATCTGAAATTGATACATAATGTTCTTCAGTGTGTTTTATTCATTTGTATACCTCAGACACCTATAGATATTCAATATNTGCTCAAGTGTGATTCAAATGAGAGAGCCTTGCGTCTTATTTATACTCTCCAAGTAGCTTCCTTAAAAACATCTTCTAGGTCACTTGGCCCCACTTTCCTTATTTTAGGATTGGGTCCACTTCTAATTTCTCCATTAAAATTATTATTGAAATAATTTATTTTGTATTCACTTTGAATTATAATACAATCATCACTTCACTTTATTATTTACCTTTTAAAATCTCTTATACCACTTTGATTACTTTGACCTTTTGGGGCTTCTAGATGACATATGAGGGTCCTCCAACTTCGTAAGGCCATAACTCTCAAACCGTGAGGAGTTATGTGACGTTCTACATACCACCAGAAATGGCATGACATGTACTATCCATATAGAATAGTATTATCTGAAAATATATCATAA
>JASDQU010243104.1:25236-49935 GCA_032191745.1 Picea mariana
CCTCTTGTGACAGAGGTATGCCCATATCTATGCTCAAACCACGACGGCATGACTTATTAATGCTAGTCAAGCAGTTAGTGACCTATGAAGGTCGATACAGACTTGTGTTCCTTTACCACCTGCGTTTGCTGATGATTTTTATAGGGTATCCTCTAAACATGCCTTTCTACTTTCATCATTCCCTGTATAAAATGTCGAAAAAGTTTAAGAGGTAGAAGGCTGACAGCAGCCTGTTCCACCATGGGCTTATTAAGCTCATCGTTGTTTTTCATTTGAGTTTGCATGGTGATAGTTGGAGGGATTTCATCGCCCATAATGGCTTTGAAGACACCGACCCTGTACAGGTTGATAAACCTGTGGTAATTGAAACCAAGGCCGAACCGCCTGTACCCTTACATATCCTACTGCCTAAACCCTCGGCCGACCCTCCTATTGTTTTACCCAACACTGTAACTAAGAGTGCAGAGGCTATTAAGAAGCCTATGAGAAAAAATCCCAAGGCAAACCCTACTGCTAACGCTAAGGGTAAAAGGAATGCCCGGCTCATTTCGAGAATGGCCAAAAACAAATCGAAACCCTATGCCAAGTCCAACCATATAGTTCTGAGTGAGGATTCTGATTCTAATGTTGAACGTTTCTTGGCAAGCGAGTACCCCTACTCATAGGGTTTATGTCCCGATCCCCCTTATGATTTTGTATCAAACCTTCCCCCTTGCCTAAAGAACGACCCTGACTACCCAGGTATTAAATTGCCTCGTGAAACCCTCAGTCATTTGGCCAAACCCTTGCCTACTCTTTCTAAACCCACACAGTCACCCTGTGACCAATGCGATTCATGGTTAGAATGATATTATATTGGCGTTCCTATACTCCAATCGAAGAATTAATCACTGGAAGATCAAATTGCAGTGCGAACCAGTCAAAAAGCCAAGCTCCAAGCAACAGGTTAAAAAGCAAAAGACAACCGGCTCAATCTTGTTCAAAAACGTGGAATCAGCCACGGTCGTTGTCAATTCTAAATTGGCATAATCAAGCAGCCTCGTCGCTATACAGGTATGGTTTTGACAACGTTTTTGTTTTGTAAATAATCTAGGTTGATATAATGATTTGAATTCAGTTTTTAAATAGCTCTGAATGACTCTGTTATAATGCATGCATTCTATATATAGCTCTGCTTTCAATAAAAACAAATTTCGATTCGATATACAATCTGATCATTCCTAGTGTAGAAATCGATAGATTTTGATTGGATTTGTGTGGTCTTCGTTTGGATTTGATTGATTGGTTTGCTTTATTGAGTTAATGAAATTAATAGTTTGTCTTCGACTGGATTGGTTTGTATCCGATTTGAAAAGGAAGTTTTTCATACTCAGTTTAGAACACAATCATGTTCAGATTTGATTTTGTTATAATCCATATGTTGTGGTTGGTGAACGATTTTATTGAGTTTGGTTGTTATGATATACTCTGTCTTGCAATTTTCAAAGTTGAAACACTGCTCTGTTCGATTTTAATTTGGGAAACGAACTACTCTGTTTTTATAAAAATGATATGTTCATTTAAATCAGTGCAGGTGTGCCCGAATCATGGAATGGATTCGATTCGTGACAGCTATGCTAAACCCCATCCAATTGATTCGTTTGATCAGAACGATTTCGTTTTGATCAAAGTCGTTTGCCCTTTTTGCCATAACAAATTATGAATTCTATTGCCGATCATTCGAGCCTGTTATGGTTTTATTTGAATTAATTTTCACACCAGTTTGAATTAATCTATTCGTGGCATGAACCGTTTGCCGTATCAACACAGTCATAACGATTGGAATGATCTTGTCAAATTCATATTTCTTGTTGACAAGGCAGCGTAATAGTTGCTTGCCATTTGTTTTGATTATAATCGTTTCAATTGATATCAAAACGATTTCACAACTGTTAGATTCGATTGGTTATGAAACGAATTGATTGACTGTGTTATTTTTACTAAATCCGGTTACAATTCGTTTGAATGTAATCGATCTTGCTTACCCCAGTTTGCAAAAACGAATGATCGGATATCTTGTACGCACTCTGTTACACCTTGCTATGATTTCGTTTGCTATATAGTCACAGCCATAACGAATTGTAAACGATCCTATTCAATTCGATCATATCTCCTATTGGTAAAACAGCATAACAAATGCATAAGATTTGTTTTTGTATTGATTGCATTGGATGTCAAACGGGTTCTCAACTGTTCGATTATGGTTCTGTTGACCCGATCTTGTGGTAACAAAAACAAAACAGATTATGCTTATCTCTGTGGTCATTTAATTGATTTGGATCTTGTTTGAGTTCATAATGGAATAACGAATTCAATTTATGATTCATTCTCAAATAATTATTGGATGTCAATTAAATGGAATTTTTTAAAAGATTTTCAATTAATTTCAACGCTGATTCTGTATCTTTACTTAGACTAGCTACAGAATCAGAGGATTCTGTAGCTAGTCTATAGAATTAAATTTTCTATCATTTATTAATAAAAGATCCTTCTAATTTGTTCATTTTTTGTCCTTTTCAGGTGAATTCGAATTGCATGGGATTTGATGGACAAACTAGAGGATGTTTGGATGTTTTATTTTTATTTTTATTTCCTAGTATAGACTTCTTTGGGATATCTTCCCAGATCTTATGTAAACAGTTTTATAACTTCCACAGGGAGGTTTTACCCTGTGGAAAAACTTATAAATACTTATTATTTTTTGTAATAAGGATCCTCGCTTGTGGGAGAACCAGGATAATGGATATCTAATAGAGACTGAGACAGAAATTGATGTTCTGCTACAGCTTTAGCTTTTCATAATATCAATCTTTTGTTTCATGTTTATGTTATCAATTTGCATTTGATTAATGACTACTTTAGCTATCTTAGTCTTTTGCAAATGATACGAATTAATTAATATGATCCATGTCTGATTTCTTCTAGTATTTAAAAACATAGCAATTACTTGATTCAGTTTGTGAATGACAGGTTTCTCTTCTTCATCAATTGGATTATTCTGTATAAGTCTTTGCATAACAGGTTTACCTAATTGTAGAGATTTATAAATCATATAATTGTTATGATTTTTATGTCTTGTTTGTCTTGTAAACAAACTCAAAGAGCATTGTAGCTATCATTTACGAGAAGCTTCTGGATTATTCAGTGCGAGTTTCCTTCCTCCGATCTGCTAGCATAGTCATCATACACAAGGCAAATCTGAAGCGTTTATCCAGGTTAGTTTGCGATTATTTTCGTTAATTAGATTAGACGTATTTGTAGTATAGTTTAGTTATCTTTTCTGTTTTATTTTTGTTCATAAAATTATAAAAATCAAAAAATATCTCTAGCTGTCTTAGGGCAGAATTTTAATGAGTTTTTCAAGTTTTAATCAAATCTGTAAATTGTAGATATTGTACATTTTGTGAATAAGTTATATTGCAGTTAGTAGTTAGATAGTTAATTGGTTAGAATTAGTATAATATTAGTTAGTAGTTAGTAAATAATAGATTAGTTTGTTTGTTTCATAGTTAGTTTTAATTAGGTTAGTTTATTAGTTTGTTTTATTCATTGTTTGTTAGTTTAGTTTGTTTTATTTAGTTTTAGTTAGATTAGTTAGTTTAGATTAATTTTCTTTTTGTTTTCTTAGGACCT
Organism: Picea mariana; assembly: GCA_032191745.1. Taxonomy (NCBI): domain Eukaryota; kingdom Viridiplantae; phylum Streptophyta; class Pinopsida; order Pinales; family Pinaceae; genus Picea; species Picea mariana. Next base: position 28,909 of record JASDQU010243104.1, read on the forward strand.
TAGATCGGCTAACGGAGCCGTTAAACCCGTCAGGGTGGTTCATTCCAAACAACTTGGGTTATTAGACAACCCCGGACCGGTTCCACTCTCTCAGTTGACGGACGGTCAATTTCGCCCGTCAACAAATGGTGCTAGAAGGAGGGCTTGAACTTAAATAATGGCACGATGCGGTCGCAAGACTCCTCCACCCCCTAATCACTCACCTATAGTGACTAGAATCCATTCACACGATAATATTCCCCTTCAAACAGCAACTATTTCAACCGAAGATCTGCAAATCACAGTTGAGCCAGCAACCCCTAATCCTACAGGTGGTGACATACAAGAGATTGTCCGGCAATCTCTTATTAAAACACATAGTGCCCTAGCTCGCCTTAGGCAACCAAACCGTCNGAAAATCAGAACAACCCTGCTAGACCCTGGCTTGACCAGGATGTTGTAGCTGTACCTGGAGCCCAGCACCCTTTACCTAAGCACCCAGAAAAATGGCTTCCCAAGTTTGACCCTGACTCAAAACAAATAGCGGAAGATCATATCAAAAAATTTATGTTAGCCATAAGACTCCGCAATGTTGAACATGAAGACGTTGTCTGTAGGTTGTTCCCATATACTTTTGAGGGTAATGCATCGACATGGTACTTTTCCCAACAACCCCATACCATCGTGTCTTGGGAAAAGTTTGAGTCATGCTTTTTGGAAAAGTTCGGAGACGGTAAACCTTCGGAAGTCTTAGTCATGGACCTTTCTAGCTTAAAAATGAACCCAAAAGAAAAATTTAAAGACTTTAATCAAAGATTCTTAACACTTAAAAATAGAATCCCTGCAGATTCTATGCCTGCTGAGAGTCTTATAATAGCTTACTACACTAAAACTTTGCATCAAAGCATAGCTATTTGGGTTAAATGATCTAAAAAGGCCACGTTGTTAGAGGCCTTCGAGGAGGCTAGCCAGATTGAAAAAGACATACTTAGTCTTAAAGACTCTTCTAGCAACGAAACCGAGACTAGTTCTTCTTCCAAAAAGAAGATTGAAATTCTCCCCAGACCTACTCAAAGTAAAACACAACCTAAAAACTTTGATTTGGAAAACTTAACTAAAGTTGTTCAAAAACTATCCAATCAAGTTATAGATTTAAAAAGGTCGACTGAAGAAGCTTCCTCGAGTAAAGGACCCTACAAACCCCCTTTCCGAAATCCTTTTCCTACCAACCGACCTAACCCAAACACCGAAGGCCTTAATCTAGAAAGTTTGCAATGTGCTCTTCAAACAATTCTAGAATCCCAAGATAACTTGATGCCTCCTGAGATTCCTGAGGAGGTAGTTGAACAAGATATAGTTCAAGAAGAAGAGTCTTCTCCAAACATTTTTGGACACTTCTCGGATAGTAGCTTTCAAGCCAACTTCGAGATAGTTCATCCTTACAACACTAGGAGTAAGACAGCAAATAAACCTTCTTCCGAAAATACTACAACTTCACTTCCAAAGCAATCTAAATCAGAAGAAACTAAACAAAGTAATGTCAACCCCAATTTAGATTATGATGTTGTTGAAGATCTTAAAAAGTTAAGGGCTAACATTTCTATTTATGAGTTGTTGAAGTTCTCATTTTTGTTACAAAAAATGTTGCAAAATATTTCAGAGAACGGCAAGAATGGTAATGGTAATAAGGTTGTGCAAAGCAAAGTTCCCCGGAAGAATTCCACTAAAAATAATTCTAATCCTCAAGATAAAGGAAGCCTTCCTATAAGTAATGTAAATAATGTAGATAAAGTAGCTTTAGAAACTGCGAGTAAAAAGCCACAAGTTACTACTCTTAGCACTCGCAAGAATGTACCTCCTTTCCTATTAACTTTCGATATTTTTAATAGAAACGTGCATAATTGTATGGTAGACTCAGGAGCGTCATCCAATGTGATGCTTTGGTCTGTTTGCCAAAAGATAAACGCTGAAGTTGAACCCTCGACTTTAAAAATCATACAACTTGATCGAACAAATGTCAAAGTTATAGGCGAACTAAAGAATGTGCTTATTAGATTATCGTCTAACCCCAAGGTTCATCAAGTTATTCATATAATTGTGGTGGATATTCCAGAAGTCTATGGTCTGTTTTTGAGCAGGGACTGGTCAGAGCAACTACATGGTTATTTCGCGACAGATTGGTCTCATCTATGGCTTCCAGAAAACAGNACAAAATAAAAGTGAATTGTGAGCGCTACCTTAAGTTCACGGTTACAGATCTGAACGATCCCAATGAACCGTACACACCTCCTGCTGATTCACTTGAAGTGCAAGGGATGGACACCTTCTTTGGAAACTTCATGGCCGAGTTTTCACCTATCACCAATTCAGAACAACAGTCCGAGATCGTAGCATATACGCAACCCGCACCTTCCACACAACAATCCTATGAACCCGATGCAAATCAAATTTGGTCTCTGTATTTTGACGGGTCAAAGTCCAAAGAAGGAGCCGGAGCAGGCTGCGTCATTATCAATCCGGCAGGTAACAAAACATTGATAGCATGTAGGTTGGAATTTGAATGTACTAACAATACTGCAGAATATGAGGCTTTACTGCAAGGTCTCAAAAAAGCTCTGGATATGAACATTCAAAGCCTGGTAGTATTTGGCGACTCTGAAATAGTGGTTAGACAGGTGAGAGATTCTATCCACTGTCTTTCTCCACATCTCAAAAGCTACCAGTCTCAGGTATGGAATTTAATGAGTAACTTTTCTGCTTTCAATATAAATTCCATTTCTAGATCGAATAACTCTGAAGCAGATTTATTAGCTAATGTAGCTTCTAAACTTCTTCCTGCAGAAGGCTTGTCCCCAAACGCATTCTCCGTCGAGCTATTGTTTCGACCATCTGTTCCTGACAATATCACGAACTGGAGAGTATTTGACGATGATCAACAGATCATTAACTTTCTGCACATGGAAGAAACCTTTCAAGGCGCAGTGATAGATGAACTCACGCACGACGACAATTTGCACAATTTTACGGTAATACCTGATCCGAAATCTCCTGAAGCTCTATTGGACATGGTAAATTCCATACCCAAATCCATAGTTAGATTAGAGAAGTTTTATGATTTTGAAGATAAATTTAAAAAAACGGTCAACTGTAAAACCAATAGTTCCTCGTTATCTTACAAAAAAGTGAACTTAGGAACTAGTGAAAATCCTCAGTGCATTAACCTAGGCTTGGAAAGTTCTAGACAAGAAAAAGATGCATTTGTTAAATTATTTAAAGAATTTAAGGATGTCTTTGCATGGACGTGTGATGATCTTAAAACCTTCGACCCTAATATCATACATCATGTCATCCCGATGAAGCCCGAAACCTTACCCTTTCAACAAAAACTGAGGAAGATGCACCCTAAACTAGAATCGACTATTCAAAAAGAATTGAATAAACTCCTAAGTGCTAAAATAATTTTTCCTGTTAGGCACACTCAATGGGTGTCCAACCTTGTCCCAGTTCGGAAGAAAAACGGGGAAATCCGACTTTGCGTCGATTTCCGCAACCTTAATAGAGCGTCTGACAAAGACAACTATCCTGTCCCACCCATGGAACAGATCCTTCAACAGGTATCTAGTTCCGAAAGGCTATCCTTGTTAGATGGTTTCTCTAGATACAACCAAGTCCTGATGTCTCCACCAGACCAACTCAAAACTACCTTCCGTACTCCGTGGGGCACTTATGCTTATCGCAAAATGCCCTTTGGATTGATTAATGTTGGTGCTACCTTTTAGAGAGCAATGGATATTTATTTCCGAGGCTTAATCAATCAGTTCATTGTAGTTTGCTTAGATGATGTAACTGTTTATTCTAAAAACAAAGACGATCATCTAGCTCACTTATGATCCGTTCTGCTACGATGTCGTAAATACGGCATCTCCTTGAACCCCAAAAAGTCCATCTTTGTAGTAGAACAGGGTAAACTCCTAGGATTCATTGTGTCCAGTGAAGGAATGATTATTGACCCCGAGAAGACTCAAGTCATCGCTAAACTTCCCCCTCCTACATCCAAAAAATCCATGCAGTCTTTCTTAGGCCAGATTAACTTCGTGAGAAGATTCATCCCTAGTTTCTCTGAAATGGTCAGACCTCTTCAGAACCTGATTAAGAAAGACACCCAATATCACTGGGGACCCACAGAAAATCAATCTTTCAATGCCATAAAGAAGGCCATAATAAACGCTCTGTCTCTCATGAGCCCAGATTTTTCTCAAGATTTTACACTCTACACTTTTGCCTCTGACCATTCCTACGCCGCCGTCCTAACTCAGAAGAATGTCGAGAGAAACAAAGTACCCATCGCCTTTATGAGCTCTGCTTTCAAAGGTTTTGAACTTAACTACCCAGCAGTTGATCGGAAAGCCTACGATGTTTTCAAAGCAGTTAAGCATTTATGGTCCTATCTTTTGAAGTCAAGGACGAAAGTCATTGTCCCCTACCCTTCCGTAAGGAACTTGTTGGTGCAGAAGGAGTTAGGAGAGAAGAGAGCTAACTGGGTCACCTCCTTGCAGGAATATGACTTAGAAATCACCCCAGCTCAAATTGTGAGAGGCCAAGGGTTTTGTAAGTTGGTTGTTGATTCGGAAACAGGGCAGCAAGAAGATAGTGATACGTCAAACCCAGGACCAAGCGATCAAAGTTTGATCTGTTGCGTACAAAACCTCGTTAGTCCTTGATACGACGATATTAGATTATGTCTTGAACATGGGTCAACACCCCGTCACCTTGACCCCACCAAGAGAAGAGCGTTGAGGCTAAAGTCTGCCTCCTTTCATTTGGTTAACGGTGTACTATTTCGTCAGAATTTTGATGGCGTACTGATGCGCTGTCTTGAAAAGGACGAAGCAGAAAAAGTCTTGCTCGAGTTGCATGCAGGAGAAGCTGGTGGTCACTTCGGTGGTGACACCACTACTCATAAGGTTATAAGAGCCGGTTATTACTGGCCCACACTTTTTAGGGACGCCCATGCCTTGTGTCATAAATGTATCATCTGCCAGAAAGCATCAGGGCGGTTGCAAATACCAGCCTTTCCCTTGCAACCCGTTTCAGTAGATTCTCCTTTCCAACAATGGGGCCTTGATATCATAGGTCCAATTAACCCTCCGTCCTCGCAACAGCACAAGTATATTGTGACAGTCATGGATTACTTTACTCGATGGTCTGAAGCTATTGCGTTAAGAACTGTCAACACTAGTCAGGTAATCTCTTTTTTAAACTCGAATATTATCACTCGTTTCGATATCCCTGACTGTCTAGTCTTTGACAACGCTTCATATTTTTCTTCTCTTGAGATGAGCGAGTTCGCTTTGGAAAAAGGAATAAAGCTGAAGTATTCTGCTAGTTACTACCCCCAGGGAAACGGATTGGTAGAATCAACAAACAAGAACTTGATTAAAATTATCAAGAGAACCGTGGTTGAAAATCACAAAAATTGGCACAATGCGCTGCTGAACGCGCTGTGGGATGATAGGATGACGCCAAAAGCTACCATAGGTAACTCCCCCTTTTTCTCGTTTATGGAAGAGAAGCAATTCTGCCACCTCACGTTCTTCTTCCTTCGCTTCAGTTGTCACAAAAAGTCCAAGAAGAAGATTGTCCCCCTCTAGAAAACCAGATTAACGCTTTGATGAAGCTAGAAGAGGTGAGAGCCCAAGCTAAGTGTAAGTTAGATCAACATCAACAATTGGTTAAAATCTGGTTCGATTCTAATTCTGCTTCTGATAGGAATTTTGAAGTAGGCGATCTCGTCCTGAAGTGGGACAAACCACACGAGGGAAAGGGAGAACACACTAAATTTCAAAACTTATGGCTTGGACCGTTTTTTATTGCTGAAAAGTTTGGTCCCAATTCTTTTTTATTGCAGAATCTTGAAGGGCAGCTTGACACCTACCCGGTGAATGGCCAAGCCTTGAAGAGATACTTTGCTTGATGACTACCCTTGTATATTATGTATATATTTTTGCTTTTGTTTGCGTTTTCGTTTTCTTTCTGTTTTCGATTTTGATTTGAATTTATCAGTTTGTGTTTTTGGACATATACATACCTGTACACTGAGATATTCAAGTAAAGACGAAAGAAATTTTCTTCGCTGAAATAACTTCTGAAAAATTTGTACAAACATCAATGATATATTGCTGAAATTTATATGCGTTGGAAAAATCTGTTGTTTGAAAGAAGTTTATTGATTTCGATCTCTGAGTAAAGCTCGTCATGATCATCTATTATCTTTTTATGCTGTCCCTTTTCCGTAAAGGAATGACTCAGAAGATGTCTCCCTGTCTTAGGAAGTTGTTTTTTTTAAATAAAACATCTCTGGATCTAAATAGAGGACAGTCCTAAAAAAAAAATTCTGATGAGGTCTGAAAAAATTATGTTAAAATATCATGATTTTCAGCGTCACCCCGCTCAGATATATATCTATAAAAAACAAAATAAAATAAATTATGAATAAGAGTTGTGGGAAGTGCTTGTAAACCCACCGGGATGTTGAACAGGTCCGCTGGCAGCGGGTAAATGCATGCATGGCGCCAAGACAACTTCACCAGGGTATTGAACAAGCCTGCTGGCAGCGAAGCAATGTCGGGTATATGAAAATTTGCAAAAAATAAACCTCTTAAATATCCTTTATTTTGATCCAGAACTTCTTGGCAGGCTACAGATGTCAGAGTGGGTTAAATGGAAACCCTGTCGAGGCTATGGACGCCTGCTGGCAGCAGTGGCCATGCCAATAGTATCGAAGATTTTATCTTTAATATCGTGACTTGCTGGTCTTAAGATTGTTATCAATTTTCATCTCTTGAAACACTGCTGGAAAAGATGGTTAATGATGATGTTAGTATGATTTTCTGGTTGTTATTTTTGAGTTGATATTATCTTTGCTGTCCTAATCTGAATTGGTTTATTTTGACAGAGATAACTGCTTCTACCAGTGTGTCGCCATTATTGGCATCCAATTCATTTTTTTTTTTTTATTATCTTATAAGATGCCTAAACCTATGTTTTGCAAACATCATTTTTTTTTCGTCGCAATTTTCAAATAAACGACATTTTCATTTTTTGCGACATTTACACATTTGTCTTCATCAAGTTTTCACGACTGTAAGCGTGAAAACTTCTCCTTTCGAAGTCATATTTCGATCATTATCTGAACTGTCAATATCTCTCTTGTCATTATGCCTATTGCGCTTACCTTTTATTGATCATTATAGAACTGGCAAGATCCTCTAATCAGTTCTCATACTTCGATTGATTGTATAACTTGGTTTTATTGAGTTTGTAAAGCATTTAGCATTTGGATTTGCACTTTATATGACTTACCTAATCATTGATTTTATGAAAATACATAGGGGTTATGATTAAATTTTTTATATATATGTCCTTTGATATAATCCTTATGTTAATTTTTTTAGCTTGTCGACTATATGAACACCGTTTGGCACCTTGGTTAAACTTTTGATTTTATGAGCTGATACATTGGCACATAGTTGATTTTGGTTTTGATTTATAAATCAGGTGTTTAAACACTATGGCATAACGTTTGCGTGCATTGGTATACATATTTGATTTCATTAGTTGGGCACATGACTCGATGGTTGAACTACTATTATGGATTGAACAGCTATGTAAATCGGCGATTGTACTTGGCTAATGAATATTTTGCATGGCAGACTCCACCACCTTTCCATGCTCGCATTTATGCTTATCCCTTTTGCTCGTTCATTTATGTTAGCTCGGGCAACTCTGCTCCTATGTGTGTTGGTGAATACAAACCCTTCGTTTACCATGTGTTCGGCTCCATGGCACCAGTCGTGCGAGTCGAGCCCAATGGCCACCAAGCCCTGTTAATGTTTGACAATGCCCACAGTGACTTGGAGGAAAATGGTTGGCTTCCCTTTATACAACGATTTGAGGGTTTTAACCTTTGTGTAGCACGACAGTTTTCCATAATCTTCGATGGCTATCGAGCCAAGGTCGGCGACATACAGTTAGAGATCGATGAGCAGTTTATCAGTCTTGCCACAGGGTTACCTGCCTCGGGACAACGTTGGTTTAAGAATTGCAAGGTCAAGGAAGTGCCATGGACGTTGTTGTTTCTATCGCGCAAAGTCACCTCTTGTGACAGAGGTATGCCCATATCTATGCTCAAATCACGACGGCACGACTTATTAATGCTAGTCAAGCAGTTAGTGACCTGTGAAGGTCAATACGGACTTGTGTTCCTTTACCACCTGCGTTTGCTGATGATTTTTATAGGGTATCCTCTAAACATGCCTTTCTACTTTCAGTGTTCCCTGTATAAAATGTCGAAAAAGTTTAAGAGGCAGAAGGCTGACAGCAGCCTGTTCCACCATGGGCTTATTAAGCTCATCGTTGTTTATCATTTGAGTTTGCATGGTGATAGTTGGAGGGATTTCATCACCCGTAATGGCTTTGAAGACACCGACCCTGTACAGGTTGAAAAACCTGTGGTAATTGAAACCAAGGCCGAACCGCCTGTACCCTTACATATCCTACTGCCTAAACCCTCGGCTGACCCTCCTATTGTTTTACCCGACACTGTAACTAAGAGTATAGAGTCTATTAAGAAGCCTATGAGCAAAAATCCCAAGGCAAACCCTACTGCTAACGCTAAGGGTAAAAGGAATGCCTGGCTCATTTCGAGAATGGCCAGAAACAAATCGAAACCCTCTGCCGAGTCCAACCCTATAGTTTTGAGTGAGGATTATGATTCTGATGTTGAACGTTTCTTGGCCAGTGAGTACCCCTACTCGCAGGGTTTATGTCCCGATCCCCCTTATGATTTTGTATCAAACCTTCCCCCTTGCCTAAAGAACGACCCTGACTACCCGGGTATTAAATTGCCTCGTGAAACCCTCAGTCATTTGGCCAAACCCTCGCCTACTCTTTCTAAACCCACACAGTCACTCTATGACCAATGTGATTCATGGTTAGAACGATATTATATTGATGTTCCTATACTCCAATCAAAGATTCAATCACTGGAAGATCAAATTGCAATGCTAACCAATCAAAAAGCCAAGCTCCAAGCAACAGATAAAAAGCAAAAGACAACCGGCTCAATCTTGTTCAAAAACATGGAATCAGCCACGGTCGTTGTCAATTCTAAATTGGCATAATCAAGCAGCCTCGTCGCTATACAGGTATGGTTTTGACATTGTTTTTGTTTTGTAAATAATCTAGGTTGATATAATGATTTGAATTCAGTTTTTAAATAGCTCTGAATGACTCTGTTATAATGTGTGCACTCTATATATAGCTCTGCTTTCAATAAAAAGAAATTTTGATTCGATATACGATCTAATCATTCCTAGTATAGCAATCGATAGATTTTGATTGGATTTGTGTGGTCTTCGTTTGGATTTGATTGATTGGTTTGCTTTATTGAGTTAACGAAATTAATAGTTTGTCTTCGACTAGATTGGTTTGTATCCGATTTGAAAAGGAAGTTTTTCATACTCATTTTAGAACAAAATCATGTTCGGATTTGATTTTTTTATAATCCATATGCTGTCGTTGGTGAACGATTTTATTGAGTTTGGTTGTTACGATATACTCTGTCTTGCAATTTTCAAAGTTGAAACACTGCTCTGTTCGATTTTAATTTGGGAAACGAACTACTATGTTTTTATAAAAATAATATGTTCATTTAAATCAGTGCAGGTGTGCCCGAATCATGGAATGGATTCGATTCGTGATAGCTATGCTAAACCCCAGCCAATTGATTCGTTTGATAGGAATGATTTCGTTTTGATCAAAGTCGTTTGCCCTTTTTTGCATAACAAATTATGAATTCTATTGCCGATCATTCGAGCCTGTTATGGTTTTATTTGAATTAATTTTCACACTGGTTTGAATTAATCTATTCGTGGCATGAACTGTTTTCCGTATCAACACAGTCATAACGATTGGAATGATCTTGTTGAATTCATATTTCGTGTTGACAAGGCAGCGTAATAGTTGCTTGCCATTTGTTTTGATTATAATCGTTTCAATTGATATCAAAACGATTTTACAATTGTTAGATTCGATTGGTTATGAAACGAATTGATTGACTGTGTTATTTTTACCAAATCCGGTTACGATTCATTTGAATGTAATCGATCTTGCTTACCCCAGTTTTCAAAAACGAATGATCGGATATCTTATACGCACTCTGTTACACCTTGCTATGATTTCGTTTGCTATATCGTCACAGCCATAACGAATTGTAAACGATCCTATTCAATTCGATCATATCTCCTATTGGTAAAACATCATAACAAATGCATAAGATTTGTTTTTGTATTGATTGCATTGGATGTCAAACGGGTTCTCAACTGTTCAATTATGGTTCTGTTGACCCGATCTTGTGGTAACAAAAACAAAACAGATTATGCTTATCTCTGTAGTCATTTAATTGATTTGGATCCTGTTTGAGTTCATAATGGAATAACGATTTCAATTTATGATTCGTTCTCAAATAATTATTGGATGTCAATTAAATGGAATTTTTTAAAAGATTTTCGATTAATTTCAACGTTGATTCTGTATCTTTATTTAGACTAGCTACAGAATCAGAGGATTCTGTAGCTAGTCTATAGAATTAAATTTTCTATCTATTAATAAAAGATCCTTCTAATTTGTTCGTTTTTTGTCCTTTTCAGGTGAATTTGAATTGCATGGGATTTGATGGACAAACTAGAGGATGTTTGGATGTTTTATTTTTATTTTAATTTCCTAGTTTAGACAACTTTGGGATATCTTCCCAGATCTTATGTAAAGAGTTTTATAACTTCCACAGGGAGGTTTTACCCTGTGGAAAAACTTATAAATACTTATTATTTTTTGTAATAAGGATCCTCGCTTGTGGGAGAACCAGGATAATGGATATCTAATAGAGACTGAGACAGAAATTGATGTTCTGCTATAGCTTTAGCTTTTCATAATATCAATCTTTTGTTTCATGTTTATGTTATCAATTTGCATTTGATTAATGACTACTTTAGCTATCTTAGTCTTTTGCAAATGATATGAATTAATTAATATGATCCATGTCTGATTTCTTCTAGTATTTAAAAACATAGCAATTACTTGATTCAGTTTGTGAATGATGGATTTCTCTTCTTCATCAATTGGATTATTCTATATAAGTCTTTGCATAACAGGTTTACCTAATTGTAGAGATTTATAAATCATATAATTGTTATAATTTTTATGTCTTGTTTGTCATGTAAACAAACTCAAAGAGCATTGCAGCTATCGTTTACGATAAGCTTCTGGATTATTCGGTGCAAGTTTCCTTCCTCCGATCTACTAGCATAGTCATCATACACAGGGAAAATCTGGAGTGTTTATCCAGGTTAGTTTGCGATTATTTTCGTTAATTAGATTAGACATATTTGTAGTATAGTTTAGTTATCTTTTCTGTTTTATTTTTGTTCATAAAATTATAAAAATCAAAAAATATCTCTAGCTGTCTTAGGGCAGAATTTTAATGAGTTTTTCAGGTTTTAATCAAATCTGTAAATTGTAGATATTGTACATTTTGTGAATAAGTTATATTGCAGTTAGTAGTTAGATAGTTAATTGGTTAGAATTAGTATAATATTAGTTAGTAGTTAGTAAATAATAGATTAGTTTGTTTGTTTAATAGTTAGTTTTAATTAGGTTAGTTTATTAGTTTGTTTTATTCATTGTTAGTTAGTTTAGTTTGTTTTATTTAGTTTTAGCTAGATTAGTTAGTTTAGATTAATTTTATTTTTGTTTTCTTAGGACCTTAGATCGGCTAATAGAGCCGCTAAACCCGTCAGGGTGGTTCATTCCAAACGGCTTGGGTTATTAGACAACCCCGGACCAGTTCCACTCTCTCAGTTGACAGACGGTCAATTTCGCCCGTCAACACTGTCTTCTTCCAAAAACATATTTTTAAGATGAATTCGCAGGCTGCCTATGGTTTAGGGTGTGAAAATCCTTCATTCTCACAGGCCACCCACACTTAGGGTGCGAACTTCTCACAGTCTGCTCCATATATAGGGTGCGAACCTGTTTTTAAGCTTGGAAAGGAGAAGAGGTCTCGAAGGTTCTAGAAGGGAATCTTCTAGAAAATGAGTTGGCATTCGCATGGTTGTCATTCTACTGACTTCTCAGATTTGATGGGATCATCCTTATCCATGTAACCATCTCTCATTCTCCTATATATTGAAAGGTTTCTCATGGAAAAGGTTAAGCAAGATTGAATGAAGAATTGGTGAAAGAATTGTGTGAGGAACTCTACTTGAACAGAAGCTTGAAGCCTTCATTCAACCTATCAAGTTGGGTTGGATCTTCTTCATGCAGTTATAGAGCAAGTGTGTGTATTGGAACCAAGGGTCACTAAAAGGAAGCTTGCAACATCAAGGCAATCAGGTTGTATCTTCTACTTTCATTTAATATAATACAGCAACATGTCCCTTTCCCATAAAGCCACTCTTATTTTATTGTGTAATTCCTTGATCATATGCATAGGTTGACATTGAATATACTTTATCGTCTTCACTTTGGTTGGTTTGTGTTGTCTTGGTCTTGACCTCATAAGAGCACTGGAGTGAAGCGGGAACAACAGAGACCTAGGAAGCGATACAAAGGTATGTCACTCGTTCCTTTTCATCAGTAGATTCAATGATCACAATTTAGGGAAAGAGTCGTGTCCTGTCTTGTTTTGTTCTAGATCTAGGTGGATCTAGGGAGATCTGTTAGTGTCCGCACCTACTGATTTGTTCGATAACAAAATTGGTGACTCCACTGGGGATGCAACCCATTTTTGGTGGTTTTTGGTGGTTTTTCCTTGGCCATTTTCTCTTAACTTACCATTTTTCATTTTCATCAATCTCTGAGTCTTGAGGAGACCCTGATAGACTCCCTCGGTCCAGAAGTTCCTTCAAAAATTTTGTCTTTTTTCCAAATTTTGCTTAGTTTCAGGCCTTCTCGCACTGCACCCTTCTGTAGCCTGCGAGAACCACTTAAGTTCCAGTATGCTTTTCAGTTCAGTGTGAAATTCTCGCACTCTGCCTGTGTTTAGCCTGCGAGAATCCTTGATTCTCGCACTGTACACCACTGTTAGCCTGCGAACCCATTTGCAATTTTTTTGGATTAAGGTTTTTTGTATCCTCACATGCCCAGGTTTGTTGGTGTGTCTGGAAAGAACTTCTCTAGCCAGTGATTGATCGTTTCTTGACTTCAAATATCGTGAATGATTAGTCTTCGGCAATCGAAATCTCTTCTTCTTCATTTTTTCTCAATTGTTACTTCTTGACCTTTTCTTAACAAGGATATAATCTTTGGTTATGAAATCCGAGTGCTTGTTTGGTTGGAAGCCAGTGATTAGTTTAAAAAGTTGGGATTAATTGTCTTTTTCAATTGTTCATTACCTAGAAAATTGTTGCCCATGTGCATTTGAAGAGACCGGTCTTGTCGGTTTGTTATTTTTGTCTTCATTGAAAGATTAGTTTGGGTGTTGATTGGGTATTTCTTTTTCGTAGGTTGCTTGTTTTTTCTTAGTTCCACCACTGTTGTTTGGTTTCTAATAAAAAATTAAAGACATTTTCTTTTTTTTAAGCAACTTTTTATTCGAAAATATTGGCATTCAATTGTTGAAATAGAACAAATAGAGAATCTACATTGTTCATGATTGTTTGATATTACATTTCAGAGAAGATCATACATCGTAGTTCGCATTGTTCCAGAAAACTCCTCTTTCCCTCCTGTAAATAGGATTCATCGAACAAAAATTTGTATCATTCTTTCCTATTTACGCATTGTTGGGTCAAAGTCTCACACAACATTGGTTTCATTTCCATCTCCTTTGAGTAACAACAGCCTTTAACAATATTGCGCGATTTTAAAATTTAACTAGTAACTTTTTTTAGGGCTCTTTTACACCAACATTAGCTAGGCTAGAGCTTTGGAATAGGCAGTGAGACACACTCTCCAAAGCACAAAACACACAATAGCATCTTGTGATAAGGAGTGTCAAATTCCATTTGCAACATTTTGTCCTGGGAAGCCCTTCTCACACAAGGGTCAAACCTGAGGTCGCATCGAGATTGACAGAGTTACTCACCCCGCTTTGTTGATATCGATATAGAGATTGCACGTATTACAGGGGTCACTTGAAGGTATACCCACAATTATGAGTGGAAGCCTCTCAAGCTGATTTCGGGCTAGATAATCTGCCCTTGCGTGTGGATCGGACTGTCAACTATTCCCCCAGGCATTATTGTTATTGGTGGTAACCTTAGTAGCCTATCTTTTTAGGGTCTTACACGAGGTGAATGTGAAGGGGTAAGTCTTCACGGTACCTAGAATCGACATTGGCCAGACTCACTCGGGCTCCTTGGAGGGTATACCCATGATTATGTGTGGGAGCTTGCACCAGGGTGTAAGTCCATTAAGCAGGTCGTCGATGTAACTTTTCCACCCTAGCCCAGCCCCTTCTTGTCTCGTCGTTGCGACATTGGATTTCATCACCAACTAGCGACTTCGAAATTAGAAGGTCTTTTTTGCTTGGTTTGCTTCCTAGATTTTTACTAGCACATGTTGTTCGTTCACCCAAGGTGACCATAGAATTCCCTTCGTAAGTTTCTAACTCGGTCACAATTGACCCTCCATGCCGTTCACGTAGAATGCAAGGCTTACCCCCAGAAAATCTGGAAGGTTCACAACCCTTGCCTACCAACTCATCGGAGGGCTCTCCTCAACAGAGTGAAGTCCAAGACATTGCCACTCCACAAATGGAAAGAACTAACTTTCTAGAACGATTCTGAATTACCAATTCTCGAGAGGACTTTCGACTCCATCCCAACTCCGAGAGACGTATTGTTCGAGTGAATTCTTCCGGAGATCTAGTTGTTTAGTCTTCTGGGTCACCAACCGGACCTTTCATAGGACCTAAGGGTCAATATCCTTTTTGGACTACTGGCATTTTTAGACGAGATCTCTTTGGCTCAGGAGCAGGCGTTGATATCACTGTCACACTTGAGCTACCCGAAACATCTGATCCAGGCGCAGTACCTTTTACTACTGCTTATTATTTTCCTGGTACAAAAGCTCCACGAGCTGACCACATCTTGACTCTCCTTCTACAAATGGTCCATTATACAGATACTACAAGTCCTCACACCGGGATTACCGCGACTAGCCAAGCCCCCATTGGCACACCACTTTCACCCAAAGTCACTCCAACACTTCCACCCAGATATCATGCGTTGAATGCTTCTATTCTCGCGCCTATGCAAATCACATCCGGAACTCCTGGTGGTCCCACTCCTTCTGGGCACCATCTTCCCGGTTTCATTCCGACACTTCCTCCACCCCCTTTCAAAGGACCTCCTACATCCTCTATCGGAGGCATTGATCCGATTGGCACCATCCCGACTTTCACACCTAGTTACCAGATTCTTGTTGGTGGACAATTTCACCAAGGATGCCAAACTCAACCCCCCCTTGCAGGACAAATCCCAATTGGGACACAACCCCTGATTGGAGGGAAACCCCCATCGACCCCACCCTATGGACAAAACATACCTCCATCCTTGGCCCAGTATTGGAATCATCTGATACAACATAATCCTTAATCGACTGGGGGGAAACAGCCTCAAGCTACCTCCGTTATACCCCCTACAGGCCAACCATATCCAGGTACGTCTAATATTATTTGGGGCT
This sequence comes from Picea mariana, assembly GCA_032191745.1. NCBI lineage: Eukaryota > Viridiplantae > Streptophyta > Pinopsida > Pinales > Pinaceae > Picea > Picea mariana. The sequence continues at coordinate 44,632 of JASDQU010243104.1, forward strand.
CGCACACTCAACCCCATGCCCCTGTGCAAGGGTAAAACCCTGTGAATTACTAGCCTCCACACCAACAACCGACTCTGCCTGGGTCTTCGCATTATATGCAGACTACTTATGGTCCCACTGGTTTACCGACGGGACTCCCTCCCCAAAGTCACCAGTACCCACATGTGAATAGACAGTTACATTTCTTAGCCACCCTGGACCTCCCGGATCTGTCGAGGATTTTAAATGATCTGATCCGTCACTCTCCTCAATGGCCCGCCATACCGGCCAAACTACCATTCGACATCCCTAAATTTGATGGAAAATCGGGAGAGGACCCAAACAACCATGTCATGACTTTTCACCTTTGGTGCTCATCCAACTCCTTGATGGATGACTCTATTCGTTTACGCCTTTTTCAGCGAACCCTCACAAGTTCCGCCACGAAGTAGTACATAGAATTACCACAAGGTTTCTTCACCGAATTCAACACCTTCACTATGGCTTTCCTCACCCACTACCAGTTACCAATCTGCTATGAAACGAGGACCGATATTTTGAGTTCTTTCAAACAAACCAAAGCCACTTATATCTCTGATCACATCCATGAGTGGCGATGGAGACAACGTCTCATCAAACTCGAACTTCCCGATCAATTGTTGGCAGAGTGGTTCACGAAATCATTTGTGAACAACATCGGTCGTGACATCGCCATGAGTGGAGTTGTCACAGAAGAATAGGCCATTAGTCGTTCTCAATACCTTGACCTCGTTTACTCACAAACGGGTACTCTTTACGACTTACTCCCCGATGCACCTCATCCTTCTACTTCCGCCACTTCAACTACTCCTGCTTCTTCTCATGCAGTCGACAGTGTAATTGGCACTTTCCATGCCCAACCTCTTTCTGTCCAAACCCCTAGCAACAACCCCAAACCCATTTCTTCTAATGTTCAAAATGCTCCGTCTCCTACCCCTCCCATCGGCAAGACTTTTGAGGTAAATGCTATTCAATCTACCCCCACTAGTAAAAACAAATCCAGAAAAGGAAAGGGTAAGAATAAGGAGGACATAAATAATTTTCAAGCAGAGAGAACCAAAACACCACCTATTGATGATAGGTATAAGCGCAAACCCCGATACCCTTGTCTTATCTGTGGTGATGATCACTACACTAAGGATTGTCCACGATGAACCGAGGTGACTAAGTTTCTTCAAGGGACCACGAAACCATCCACTCCGGTCATATTTTCACAACCCTTCCCTTCTCAACAATAGGCCCAATTGGTCATTCATGACCAACCTACCCCCTCCAATACATCCTATGCCTTGATGTGTACAGGAGATTCAAAGAAAAATGACGTCACACTTACCACTCGAGCCAAAGATTATTCTTCCTCCAAAGAGAAAGTTGATGCGATACCTCCTTCGTTGGTCCAACCCTCTCCCACGACTCCACCTACCAACGGTCCTCTTCATCTCGAACGAATGAGCCTCGATACAGTTCTTCGCCCTCCTCCAAAGGGTGTTGTTTGAAAATTGACTTTCAATCCCCATGCACATGTTGCCCAGAACTATAGTATTGTCGAATATCTGGCCCAAGCACCGTCCGCGATGTCAGCCCTCGAAGTCCTCCAAAGTTGTCTTATACAATGGAAGGCACTGTTGAAAGCTATTGGTGGAATCGAACCTACGGATACGAATTTAATAATTTTTGACTTGGAAGATCACATTCCAAGATTACCCCCTCAACTCGCATTCCAAATACAAGTTATTGTCTCTGACAAAAAAATTTGTAGAACAGTTATCGATGAGGGTGCCTCGACATGTGTCATGTCTATTACCTACTGGAAAGCCATCGACTCTCCCCCTTTGACTGAATCCCACAACACGCTCAAAGCCTTTAATGGCTCTGGTTTCAAGCCTTATGGTGTCCTCCCTTCATTGACGATTACGTTAGAAGGCAAAACGGTCCAAGTTGAAGTGGAGGTCTTTGACGCTCCTCTCAATTACAACCTTCTACTTGGTCGTAGCTGGATCGATTCCATGTGCGCAGTTGTGTCGACTCTTTTCCATGTCGTGCACTTTCCACATCAAGGAAAAGTAATTACCGTTGACCAATTAACCTTCTTTAACTCCAATGCACGTACCGGCAACATACCATTCATTGCCAAAAAAAAAACCCCCGGATACGAGAACGTCGTGTGGGTCTTCTTAAAGATTCCTCGTTAATAGGTACCTTCCCCATCCCACCACCCGATGTTCCACATCCATTTGTCGCCTCGATCAACATGATCTCCACCTCTATTCACATAACCCCTACGTCTCACAACCCATGGATGGTACCCAACCCCGACGATCATCTTTGTTATGGCGACAAAATTCCTTTGAGTCTGGTCGAATCCGCCTATCATGCCATTCAATCGGCAACCCCTTCTACCCCCTCACTTGGTGATTTATCTCCAGATCCTTTCCGCATCATTTTTCCCACGGAGAAGATGATCATGTATGTTATGGAAGATACCCCCTAGGACGATGGACATCATCCTTCCATCCTCTTCCTGGAACAACACACCATCGAGGGTTACCAACAGTTCTCGACCCCGTCGACCGTTGTCGTCATTTCTACCATTCCCGAGGCTACACATGATGTGTTTTACAAAGGGAACTTAAGTAATACCTCACCCACCATTCCCCTCGACATATCCATAAAACCTGGAATTGTCAAAAATGTGCATATCAAAGCTTCATGTTCCCCTGACGAAATTGTCACCTACGAGTCGTTTTTCAAAGAATTTCGTGATGTCTTCGCCTGGAGCTATGAAGAAATGTCGGATATTGACCCCGACATAGTGATACATGAGATTAAGACATACCTAGACGCTAAACCCGTCCGGCAATGACTTCATCCAGTCCACCCACGTAAAGCGGCCGCTATTAAACTTGAAGTCGAGAAACTTCTCAAAGCTAGCTTTATTTATCCGGTGGCTCTCACTGACTGGGTTCCCAACCTTGTCCTGATCAACAAGAAACAAAGCACAATCCGCGTGTGCATTGATTATAGGGATATTAACAAAGCTTGTCCTAAAGACAACTTTCCTACCCCTTCGTCGACTAGATTGTCGACAATTGTGCCGGAAGTGAAATCTTCTCTCTGATGGATGGTTTCTCTGGATATAATCAAATCAACATCGTTCCCGCGGACCAACAAAAAACCGTTTTTATTTGTCCTTGGGGCACTTTTGCCTATCGAAAACTTCCATCGATTTAAAGAATGTCAGTGCAACTTTTCAGCGTGCTATGTCTTACGCCTTCCATGATATCAAGCACATCATGCAGCCATATCTAGATGAATTACTCGCTCATTCCATGCGTCGTGCAGATCATCCAATACACCTCCGAGCCATTTTCCTTCGATGTCAATTTTACCATATACGCTTGAATCCTCACAAATGCGTTTTCTACGTAGAATCCGGCCGACTTCTAGGCTTTATTGTTTCATGTCAAGGGATCATGATAGATCCTTTGAAGGTCGAGGTGATTCTCAATCTCCCTCCTCCTTCCTCACTTCGCTAGTTACAAATTTTGCAAGGGAAGGCAAACTTTCTTCCTCGTTTCATCCCGAAATATGCCGAGCTAACTCTTGGATTTACGCGACTACTCAAGAAAGGGTCTGAATTTGTATGGGATACCACTGCCAACAAATATTTTGAAGCTTTGAAACTGACTCTTACACGTACCCCACTTCTCTTCCCACTTGATTATAGTCACAATTATTTCCTCTACCTCGCAGCCTCGGACTACACCATCACTATGGTCCTCGTCCAGGAGGATGATTCTCATGACGAACATGTCATCTATTACTTGAGTCAAAGTCTTACGCCTACCGAAACCAAGTATTTACATGTTGAAAAACTGGCTTTGGCAGTCGTCCAAGCAGTTCAACGTTTCTGGCACTATATCCTCTCTCACAAGACTACAGTAATTTCTAACTGCAACCCTATGCAGCACATTCTCACGCGTCAACTGCTAGGGGGAAAATACTCCAAATGGATCGTGATACTCCAGGAGTTTGACTTAGAATTCAAATGCACTAAGTCCAAGAAATCCTTAGTGTTTTCCGAGTTGATATGTGACTTTCCCTACTCTAAGACGGAAAATGTAGCAATTGATTCATTATCTAATGAATCTCTTTTCCTGATTAGTTCTGATGATCTTTGATACGGAGATATCATCATATATCTCCAAACCCAGACTTTCCGACCCAATTTGTCTAGTATTGACCGCGGTCGAATACGCTACTAAGCCCGTCAGTATATTATCCTCGGTGATACTCTTTATCATCGTGGGATTGACTCCATTTTTCAACGCTGCCTCATGTTTGACGAAGCCGAGAAAGCCCTAAATGACTGTCATTCTGGAGCCTGTGGTGGTCATATGTCTGGGTATGCTACTTCCTAGAATATCTTGCGAGCAGGGTATTTTTGGCCTTCTTTATTCAACGATTGTATAATTGCAGTCCAAAAATGCCACGCTTGCCAGACCTACAACAAAAAAATATGGTCACACCCTGCTCCTCTTCACCATGTGGTCTCCGTTGGTCCTTTTGCAAAATGGGGTATCGATTTCATGACATGTCACCCTCACTTGGCCGGGGGGCATGGATACATTATTGTAGCTGTAGATTACTTTACGAAATGGGCCGAGGCGATGCCGACATTTGACAACATTAGAAAGATCGCAGCATTATTCATATTCAATCACACCATAGCTCGTTTTGGTGTTCCTTGGGCTATCATTACTGATCATGGTAGCCACTTTAGAAACTTCATGATGTCTGAACTCATTGAAAAGTTGTGTCTTCGCCATGAAAACTCAACACCCTATTACCCACAAGCCAACGGCCAAGTCGAAATAATAAACAAGGTCCTCATTACCATGCTTCGACGAATGATAGGGATTCACAAAACGAGTTGGCACACGATGTTGTTTTCAGCATTGTGGGCTTACCGGACATCCATTAAGTCTGCTACTAGGTTTACACCATTCCAGTTAGTCTATGATCTAGAAGCCATCCTTCCGATTTAATGTGAGATACCCTCCCTGAAACTAGTCGTCGAACTCCTCCCAAATACTTTTGTCGTGTTAATGTTTATGCCATTATTATAGTTATTTGCATTCCAATAGATAAGAGCAACATAAGAACAAGATCACTGAGAAATACACATTCACAAGAGACACAGCATTTATCCTGGGAAACCCTCTAGGGGAAGAAAACCCAGCAAAAACTTCCTTATCATAAATTGCCAATACAATGTTCAAGAGA
>JASDQU010243104.1:49991-67979 GCA_032191745.1 Picea mariana
TTAGTAAATAATAGATTAGTTTGTTTGTTTAATAGTTAGTTTTAATTAGGTTAGTTTATTAGTTTGTTTTATTCATTGTTAGTTAGTTTAGTTTGTTTTATTTAGTTTTAGTTAGATTAGTTAGTTTAGATTAATTTTCTTTTTGTTTTCTTAGGACCTTAGATCGGCTAACGGAGCCGCTAAACCCGTCAGGGTGGTTCATTCCAAACGGCTTGGGTTATTAGACAACCCCGGACCGGTTCCACTCTCTCAGTTGACGGACGGTCAATTTTGCCCGTCAACAAATGGCGCTAGAAGGAGGGCTTGAACTTAAATAATGGCACGAGGCGGTCGCAAGACTCCTCCACCCCATAATCACTCACCTATAGTGACTAGAAGCCATTCACATGATAATATTACCCTTCAAACAGCAACTACTTCAACCGAAGATCCGCAGATCACAGTTGAGCCAGCAACCCCTAATCCTACAGGTGGTGACATACAAGAGATTGTCCGGCAATCTCTTATTAAAACACATAGTGCCCTAGCTTGCCTTAGGAAACCAAACCGTCCGTGGGGTCAACCTTTGGACTTCTCTGATATCAGAGAACAATTAGGTGACACTAACCTCACTGTGAATCCTACAGATCCAAACTTAAATCCTGCTGCAGGAGGATCTGGGATACCTCCTTCACCACCTCCATCATCTCCTTCCTCTTCTGGGGGAGATTCCTCATCAGACGAAGGCAATTCACCTTCTCGGCCTTCCACACCCACTACCCCAATGGCAAATCAGAACAACCCTACTAGACCCTAGCTTGACCAGGATGTTGTAGCTGTACCTGGAGCCCAGCACCCTTTACCTAAGCACCCGGAAAAATGGCTTCCCAAGTTTGACGCTGACTCAAAACAGATAGCGGAAGATCATATCAGAAAATTTATGTTAGCTATAAGAATCTGCAATGTTGAACATGAAGACGTTGTCTGTAGGTTGTTCCCGTATACTTTCGAGGGTAATGCATCGACATGGTACTTTGCCCAACAACCCCATACCATCGTGTCTTGGGAAAAGTTTGAGTCATTCTTTTTGGAAAAGTTCGGAGACGGTAAACCTCCGGAAGTCTTAGTCATGGACCTTTCTAGCTTAAAAATGAACCCAAAAGAAAAATTTTAAGACTTTAATCAAAGATTCTTAACACTTAAAAATAGAATCCCTGCAGATTCTATGCCTGTTGAGAGTCTTATAATAGCTTACTACACTAAAGCTTTGCATCAAAGCATAGCTATTTGGGTTAAATGATCTAAAAAGGCCACGTTGTTAGAGGCCTTCGAGGAGGCCAGCCAGATTGAAAAAGACATACTTAGTCTTATAGACTCTTCTAGCAACGAAACCGAGACTAGTTCTTCTTCCAAAAAGAAGATTGAAATTCTCCCTAGACCTACTCAAAGCAAAACACAACCTGAAAACTCTGATTTGGAAAACTTAACTAAAGTTGTTCAAAAATTGTCCAATCAAGTTATAGATTTAAAAAGATCGACTGAAGAAGCTTCCTCGAGTAAAGGACCCTACAAATCCCCTTTCCGAAAGCCTTTTCCTACCAACCGACCTAACCCAAACACCGAAGGCCTTAATCTAGAAAGATTGCAATGTGCTCTTCAAACAATTCTAGAAGCCCAAGATAACTTGATGCCTCCTGAGATTCCTAAGGAGGTAGTTGAACAAGAGACAGTTCAAGAAGAAGAGTCTTCTCCAAACATTTTTGGACACTTCTCGGATAGTAGCTTTCAAGCCAACTTCGAGACAGTTCATCCTTACAACACTAGGAGTAAGACAACAAATAAACCTTCTTCCGAAAATACTACAACTTCACTTCCAAAGCAATCTAAATCAGCAGAAACTAAACAGAGTAATGTCAGCCCCAATTTAGATTATGATGTTGTTGAATATCTTAAAAAGTTAAGGGCTAACATTTCTATTTATGAGTTGTTGAATTTCCCATTTTTGTTACAAAAAATGTTGCAAAATATTTCAGAGAATGGCAAGAATGGTAATGGTAATAAGGTTGTGCAAAGCAAAGTTCCCCAGAAGACTTCCACTAAAAATAATCATGATCCTCAAGATAAAGGAAGCCTTCCTGTAAGTAATGTAAATAATGTAAATAATGTAGATAAAGTAGCTTTAGAAACTGCGAGTAAAAAGCCACAAGTTACTACTCTTAGTACTCGCAAGAATGTACCTCCTTTCCTATTAACTTTCGAGATTTTTAATAGAAACGTGCATAATTGTATGGTAGACTCAAGAGCGTCATCCAAGGTGATGCCTTGGTCTCTTTGCCAAAAGATAAATGATGAAGTTGAACCCTCGACTTTAAAAATCATACAACTTGATCGAACAAATGTCAAAGTTATAGGCGAACTAAAGAATGTGCTTATTAGATTATCGTCTAACCCCAAGGTTCATCAAGTTATTGATATAATTATGGTGGATATTCTAGAAGTGTATGGGTTTTTTTGAGCAGGGACTGGTTGGAGCAACTACATGATTATTTCGCGACAGATTGGTCTCATCTATGGCTTCCAGAAAACGGCAAGCCTAACAAAATAAAAGTGAATCGTGAGCGCTACCTTAAGTTCACGGTTACAGATCTGAACGATCCCAATGAACCGTACACACGTCCTGCTAATTCACCTGAAGTGCAAGGGATGGACACCTTCTTCGGCAACTTCATGGCCGAGTTTTCACCTATCACCAATTCAGAACAACAGTCCGAGATCGTAGCATATACGCAGCCTGCGCCTTCCACACAACAATCCTATGAACCCGATGCAAATCAAATTTGGTCTCTGTATTTCGACGGGTCAAAGTCCAAAGAAGGAGCCGGAGCAGGCTACGTCATTATCGATCCGACAGGTAACAAAACATTGATAGCATGTAGGTTGGAATTTGAATGTACTAACAATACTGCAGAATATGAGGCTTTACTGCAAGGTCTCAGAAAAGCTCTGGATATGAACATTCAAAGCCTGGTTGTATTTGGCGACTCTGAAATAGTGGTTAGACAGGTGAGAGATTCTATCCACTGTCTTTCTCCACATCTCAAAAGCTACCAGTCTCAGGTGTGGAATTTAATGAGTAACTTTTCTTCTTTCAATATAAATTACATTCCTAGATCGAATAACTCTGAAGCAGATTTATTAGCTAATGTAGCTTCTAAACTTCTTCCTGCAGAAGGCTTGTCCCCAGACGCATTCTCCGTCGAGATATTTTTTCGACCATCTGTTCCTGACAATATCACGAACTGGAAATTATTTGACGATGATCAACAGATCATTAACTTTCTGCACATGGAAGAAACCGTTCAAGGCGCGGTGATAGATGAACACACGCGCGACGACAATTTGCACGATTTTACGGTAATACCTGATCCGAAATCTCCTGAAGCTCTGTCGGACATGGTAAATTCCATACCCAAATCCATAGTTAGATTAGAGAAGTTTTATGATTTTGAAGATAAATTTAAAAAAACGGTCAACTGTAAAACCAATACTTCCTCGTTATCTTACGAAAAAGTGAACTTAGGAACTAGTGAAAATCCTCAGTGCATTAACCTAGGCCTGGGATGTTCTAGACAAGAAAAAGATGCATTTGTTAAATTATTTAAAGAATTTAAGGATGTCTTTGCATGGACGTATGATGATCTTAAAACCTTCGACCCTAATATCATACAGCATGTCATCCCGATGAAGCCCCAAACCTTACCCTTTCAACAAAAACTGAGGAAGATGCACCCTAATCTAGAACCGACCGTTCAAAAAGAATTGAATAAACTCCTAAGTGCTAAAATATTTTTTCCTGTTAGGCACACTCAATGGGTGTCCAACCTTGTCCCAGTTCGGAAGAAAAACGGGGAAATCCGACTTTGCGTCGATTTCCGCAACCTTAATAGAGCGTCTGACAAAGACAACTATCATGTCCCACCCATGGAACAGATCCTTCAACAGGTATCTGGTTCCGAAAGTCTATCCTTGTTAGATGGTTTATCTGGATACAACCAAGTCCTGATGTCTCCACCAGACCAACTCAAAACTACCTTCCGTACTCCGTGGGGCACTTATGCTTATCGCAAAATGCCCTTTGGATTGATTAATGTTGTTGCTACCTTTCAAAGAGCAATGGATATTGCTTTCCGAGGCTTAATCAATCACTCTGTCGTAGCTTACTTAGATTATGTACCTGTTTATTCTAAAAACAAAGACGATCATCTAGCTCACTTACGAGCCGTTCTGCTACGATGTCGTAAATACGGCATCTCCTTGAACCCCAAAAAGTCCATATTTGCAGTAGAACAGGGTAAACTCCTAGGATTCATTGTGTCCAGTGAAGGAATGATTATTGACCCCGAGAGGACTCAAGTCATCGCTAAAATTCCCCCTCCTACATCCAAAAAATCCATGCAGTCTTTCTTAGGCCAGATTAACTTCGTGAGAAGATTCGTCCCCAGTTTCTCTGAAATGGTCAGACATCTTCAGAACCTGATTAAGAAAGACACCCAATATCACTGGGGACCCACAAAAAATCAAGCTTTCAATGCCATAAAGAAGGCCATAATAAACGCTCCGTCTCTCATGAGCCCAGATTTTTCTCAAGATTTTACACTCTACACTTTTGCCTCTAACCGTTCCTACGTCGTCGTCCTAACTCAGAAGAATGCCAAGAGCAACGAAGTACCCATCGCCTTTATGAGCTCTGCTTTCAAAGGTGATGAACTTAACTACCCAGCGGTTGATCGGCAAGCCTACGATGTTTTCAAAGCAGTTAAGCGTTTCCGGTCCTATCTTTTGAAGTCAAGGACGAAAGTCATTGTCCCCTACCCTGCCGTAAGGAACTTGTTGGTGCAGAAGGAGTTAGGAGAGAAGAGAGATAATTGGGTCACCTCCTTGCAGAAATATGACTTAGAAATCACCCCAGCTCAAATTGTGAGAGGCCAAGGGTTGTGTAAGTTGGTTGTTGATTCGGAAATAGGACAGCAAGAAGATAGTGATACGTCAAACCCAGGACCAAGCGATCAAAGTTTGATCTGTTGCATACAAAACCTCATTAGTCCTTGGTACGGCGATATTATATTCTGTCTTGAACATGGGTCAGCACCCTGTCACCTTGACCCCGCCAAGAGAAGAGCGTTGAGGCTAAAGTCTGCCTCCTTTCATTTGGTTAACGGTGTACTGTTTCGTTAGAATTTTGACGGCGTACTTATGCACTGTCTTGAAAAGGACGAAGCAGAAAAAGTCTTGCTCGAGTTGCATGCAGGAGAAGCCGGTGGTCACTTCGATGGTGACACCACTACTCATAAGGTTCTAAGATTCGGTTATTACTGGCCCACGCTTTTTAGGGACGCCCATGCCTTGTGTCGTAAATGTATCATCTGTCAGAAAGCATCAGGGCGGTTGCAAAAACCAACCTTTCCCTTGCAACCCGTTTCAGTAGATTCTCCTTTCCAACAATGGGGCCTTGATATCATAGGTCCAATTAACCCTCCGTCCTCGCAACAGCACAAGTATATTGTGACAGCCATAGATTACTTTACTCGATGGTCTGAAGCTGTTGCGTTAAGAACGGTCAACACTAGTCAGGTAATCGCTTTTCTAAACTCGAATATTATCACTCGTTTCGGTATCCCTGACTGTCTAGTCTTTGACAACGCTTCATATTTTTCTTCTCTTGAGATGAGCGAGTTCGCTTTGGAAAAAGGAATAAAGCTGAAGTATTCTGCTAGTTACTATCCCCAGGGCAACGGATTGACAGAATCAACGAACAAGAACTTGATTAAAATTATCAAGAGAACTGTGGTTGAAAATCACAAAAATTGGCACAATGCGCTGCTGAACGCGCTGTGGGATGATAGGGTGACGCCAAAAGCTACCATAGGAAACTCCCCCTTTTTTCTCGTTTATGGCAGAGAAGCAATTCTTCCACCTCACGTTCTTCTTCCTTCGCTTCAGTTGTCACAAAAATTCCAAGAAGAAGATTGTCCCCCTCTAGAAAACCGGATTAACGCTTTGATGAAGCTAGAAGAGGTGAGAGCCCAAGCTAAGCGTAAGTTAGATCAACATCAACAATTGGTTAAAAGCTGGTTTGATTCTAATTCTGCTTCTGATAGGAATTTTGAAGTAGGCGATCTCGTCCTGAAGTGGGACAACCCACACGAGGGAAAGGGAGAACACACTAAATTTCAAAACTTATGGCTTGGACCGTTTTTTATTGTTGAAAAGTTTGGTCCCAGTTATTTTTTATTGCAGAATCTTGAAGGGTAGCTTGACACCTACCCAGTGAACGGCCAAGCCTTGAAGAGATACTTTGCTTGATGACTACCCTTGTATATTATGTATATATTTTTGCTTTTGTTTGTGTTTTCGTTTGCTTTATGTTTTCGATTTTGATTTGAATTTATCAGTTTGTGTTTTTGGACATATACGTACCTGTGCACTGAGCTATTCAGTCAAAGATGAAAGAAATTTTCTTCGATGAAATAACTTCTGAAAAATTTGTACAAACATCAATGATATATTGCTGAAATTTATATGCATTGAAAAAATCTGTTGTTTTAAAGAAGTTTATTGATTTCGATCTTTGAGTAAAGCTTGTCATGATCATCTATTATCCTTTTACGCTGTCCCTTTTCCATAAAGGAATGACTTAGAAGATGTCTCCCTGTCTTAGGAAGTTGTTTTTTTTAAATAAAACATCTCTGGATCTAAATAGAGGACAGTCCTAAAAAAAAAAATTCTAATGAGGTCTGAAAAAATTATGTTAAAATATCATGATTTTCAGCGTCACCCCGCTCAGATATATATCTACAAAAAAAAAAAATTATGAATAAGAGCTGTGGGAAGTGTTTGTAAACCCACCGGGATGCTGAACAGGTCCGCCGACAGCGGGTAAATGCATGCATGGCACCAAGACAACTTCACCAGGGTACTGAACAGGCCTGCTGACAGCGAAGCAATGTCGAGTATATGAAAATTTGCAAAAAATAAACCTCTTTAATGTCCTTTATTTTGATCCAGAACTTCTTGGCAGGCTACAGATGTCAGAGTGGGTTAAATGGAAACCCTGTCGAGGCTATGGACGCCTGCTGGCAGCAATGGCCATGCCAACAGTATCGAAGATTTTATCTTTAATATCGTGACTTGTTGGTCTTAAGATTGTTATCAGTTTTCATCTCTTGAAACATTGCTGGAAAAGATGGTTAATGATGATGTTAGTACGATTTTCTGGTTGTTATTTTTGAGTTGATATTATCTTTGCTGTCCTAATCTGAATTGGTTTATTTTGACAGAGATAAATTCTTCTACCAGTGTGTCGCCATTGTTGGCAGCCAATTCATTTTTTTATTATTATTATCTTATAAGCTGCCTACACCTATGTTTTGCAAACATCATTTTTTTTTTCGTCGCAATTTTCAAATAAACGACATTTTCATTTTTTGCGACATTTACACATTTGTCTTCGTCAAGTTTTCACGACTGTAAGCGTGAAAACTTCTCCTTTCGAAGTTATATTTCGATCATTATCTGAACTGTCAATATCTCTCTTGTCATTATGCCTATTGTGCTTACCTTTTATTGATCATTATACAACTGGCAAGATCCTCTAATTAGTTCTCATACTTCGATTGATTGTATAACTTGGTTTTATTGAGTTTGTAAGGAATTTAGCATTTGGATTTGCACTTTATATGACTTACCTGATCATTGATTTTATGAAAATACATAGGGGTTATGATTAAATTTTTTATATATATGTCCTTTGATATAATCCTTATGTTAATTTTTTTAGCTTGTCGACTATATGAACATCGTTTGGCACCTTGGTTAAACTTTTGATTTTATGAGCTGATACATTGGCACATAGTTGATTTTGGTTTTGATTTATAAATCGGGTGTTTAAACACTATGGCATAATGTTTGCGCGCATTGGTAAACATATTTGATTTCATTAGTTGGACACATGACTCGATGGTTGAACTACTATTATGGATTGAACAGCTATGTAAATCGGCGGCTGTACTTGGATAATGAATATTTTGCATGGCAGACTCCACCACCTTCACATGCTCGCATTTATTCTTATCCCTTTTGCTCGTTCATTTTTGTTAGCTCGGGCAGCTCTGCTCCTGTGTTTGTTGGTGAATACAAACCCTTCGTTTACCATGTGTTCAGCTCCATGGCACCAATCGTGCGAGTCGAGCCCAATGGCCACCAAGCCCTGTTAATGTTTGACAATGCCCGCAGTGACCTGGAGGAAAATGGATGGCTTCCCTTTATACAATGATTTGAGGGTTTTAACCTTTGTGTAGCACGACAGTTTGCCATAACCTTCGATGGTTGTCGAGCCAAGGTGGGCGACATACAGTTAGAGATCGATGAGCAGTTTATCAATCTTGCCACAGGGTTACCTGCCTCGGGACAACGTTGCTTTAAGAATTGCAAGGTCGAGGAAGTGCCATGGACGTTTTTGTTTCTATCGCACAAAGTCACCTCTTGTGACAGAGGTATGCCCATATCTATGCTCAAACCACGACGGCACGACTTATTAATGCTAGTCAAGCAGTTCGTGACCTGTGAAGGTCGATACGGACTTGTGTTCCTTTACCACCTGCATTTGCTGATGATTTTTATAGGGTATCCTCTAAACATGCCTTTCTACTTTCATCGTTCCTTGTATAAAATGTCGAAAAAGTTTAAGAGGCAGAAGGCTGATAGTAGCCTGTTCCACCATGGGCTTATTAAGCTCATCGTTGTTTATCATTTGAGTTTGCATGGTGATAGCTGGAGGGCTTTCATCGCCCGTAATGGCTTTGAAGACACCAACCCTGTATAGGTTGATAAACCTGTGGTAATTGAAACCAAGGCCAAACCGCCTGTACCCTTACATATCCTACTGCCTAAACCCTCGGCCGACCCTCCTATTGTTTTACCTGACACTGTAACTAAGACTGCAGAGGATATTAAGAAGCCTATGAGCAAAAATCCCAAGGCAAACCCTACTACTAACACTAAGGGTAAAAGGAATTCCCGGCTCATTTCGAGAATGGCCAGAAACAAATCGAAACACTCTGTCGAGTCCAAACCTATAGTTCTGAGTGAGGATTCTGATTCTAATGTTGAACGTTTCTTGGCCAGCGAGTACCCCTACTCGCAGGGTTTATGTCCCGAGCCCCTTTATGATTTTGTATCAAACCTTCCCCCTTGCCTAAAGAACGACCCTGACTACCCGGGTATTAAATTGCCTCGTGAAACCCTCAGTCATTTGGCCAAACCCTCGCCTACTCTTTCTAAACCCACACAGTCACCCTGTGAACAATGTGATTCATGGTTAGAACGATATTATATTGATGTTCCTATACTCCAATCGAAGATTCAATCACTGAAAGATCAAATTGCAGTGCTAACCAGTCAAAAAGCCAAGCTCCAAGCAACATATAAAAAGAAAAAGACAACCGGCTCAATCGTGTTCAAAAACGTGGAATCAGCCACGGCCGTTGTCAATTCTAAATTGGAATAATCAAGCAGCCTTGTCGCTATACAGATATGGTTTTGACATCATTTTTGTTTTGTAAATAATCTAGGTTGATATAATGATTTGAATTCAGTTTTTAAATAGCTCTGAATGACTCTGTTATAATGTGTGAATTCTATATATAGCTCTGCTTTCAATAAAAAGAAATTTCGATTCGATATACGATCTGATCATTCCTAGTATAGCAATCGATAGATTTTGATTGGATTTGTGTGGTCTTCGTTTGGATTTGATTGATTGGTTTGCTTTATTGAGTTAACGAAATTAATAGTTTGTCTTCGACTGGATTGGTTTGTATCCGATTTGAAAAGGAAGTTTTTCATACTCAGTTTAGAACACAATCATGTTTGGATTTGATTTTGTTATAATCCATATGATGTGGTTGGTGAACGATTTTATTGAGTTTGGTTGTTACAATATACTCTGTCTTGCAATTTTCAAAGTTGAAACACTGCTCTGTTCGATTTTAATTTGGGAAACGAACTACTCTGTTTTTATAAAAATGATATGTTCATTTAAATCAGTGCAGGTGTGCCTGAATCATGGAATGGATTCGATTCGTGACAGCTATGCTAAACCCCAGCCAATTGATTCGTTTGATCGGAACGGTTTCGTTTTGATCAAAGTCGTTTGCCCTTTTTGCCATAACAAATTATGAATTCTATTGCCGATCATTCGAGCCTGTTATGGTTTTATTTGAATTAATTTTCACACCGGTTTGAATTAATCTATTCGTGGCATGAACCGTTTTCCGTATCAACACAGTCATAACGATTGGAATGATCTTGTCGAATTCATATTTCCTGTTGACAAGGCAGCGTAATAGTTGCTTGCCATTTGTTTTGATTATAATCGTTTCAATTGATATCAAAACGATTTCACAACTGTTAGATTCAATTGGTTATGAAATGAATTGATTAACTGTGTTATTTTTACCAAATCCGGTTACGATTCGTTTGAATGTAATCAATCTTGCTTACCCCAGTTTTCAAAAACGAATGATCAGATATCTTGTACGCACTCTATTACACCTTGCTACGATTTCATTTGCTATATCGTCACAGCCATAACGAATTGTAAACGATCCTATTCAATTCGATCATATCTCCTATTTGTAAAACATCATAACAAATGCATAAGATTTGTTTTTGTATTGATTGCATTGGATGTCAAACGGGTTCTCAACTGTTCAATTATGGTTCTGTTGACCCGATCTTGTGGTAACAAAAACAAAACAGATTATGTTTATCTCTTTAGTCATTTAATTGATTTGGATCCTGTTTGAGTTCATAATGGAATAACGATTTCAATTTATGATTCGTTCTCAAATAATTATTGGATGTCAATTAAATGGAAGTTTTTAAAAGATTTTCGATTAATTTCAACATTGATTATGTATCTTTATTTAGACTAGCTACAGAATCAGAGGATTCTATAGCTAGTCTATAGAATTAAATTTTCTATCATTTATTAATAAAAGATCCTTCTAATTTGTTCGTTTTTGTTCCTTTTCAGGTGAATTTGAATTGCATGGGATTTGATGGACAGACTAGAGGATGTTTGGATGTTTTATTTTTATTTTAATTTCCTAATTTAGACAACTTTGGGATATCTTCCCAGATCTTATGTAAACAGTTTTATAACTTCCACAGGGAGGTTTTACCCTGTGGAAAAACTTATAAATACTTATTATTTTTTGTAATAAGGATCATCGCTTGTGGGAGAACCAAGATAATGGATATCTAATAGAGACTAAGACAGAAATTGATGTTCTGCTACAGCTTTAGCTTTTCATAATATCAATCTTTTGTTTCATGTTTATGTTATCAATTTGCATTTGATTAATGACTACTTTAGCTATCTTAGTCTTTTGCAAATGATACGAATTAATTAATATGATCCATGTCTGATTTCTTCCAGTGTTTAAAAACATAGCAATTACTTGATTCAGTTTGTGAATGACAGATTTCTCTTCTTCATCAATTGGATTATTTTGTATAAGTCTTTGCATAACAGGTTTACCTAATTGTAGAGATTTATAAATCATATAATTGTTATGATTTTTATGTCTTGTTTGTCCTATAAACAAACTCAAAGAGCATTGCAGCTATCGTTTACAAGAAGCTTCTGGATTATTCGGTGTGAGTTTCCTTCCTCTGATCTACTAGCATAGTCATCATACACAGGGAAAATCTGGAGCGTTTATCCAGGTTAGCTTGTGATTATTTTCGTTAATTAGATTAGACATATTTGTAGTATAGTTTAATTATCTTTTATGTTTTATTTTTGTTCATAAAATTATAAAAATCAAAAAATATCTCTAGCTGTCTTAGGGTAGAATTTTAATGAGTTTTTCAGGTTTTAATCAAATCTATAAATTGTAGATATTGTACATTTTGTGAATAAGTTATATTGCAGTTAGTAGTTAGATAGTTAATTGGTTAGAATCAGTATAATATTAGTTCGTAGTTAGTAAATAATAGATTAGTTTGTTTGTTTAATAGTTAGTTTTAATTAGGTTAGTTTATTAGTTTGTTTTATTCATTGTTAGTTAGTTTAGTTTGTTTTATTTAGTTTTAGTTAGATTAGTTAGTTTAGATTAATTTTCTTTTTGTTTTCTTAGGACCTTAGATCGGCTAACGGATCCGCTAAACCCATCAGGGTGGTTCATTCCAAACGGCTTGGGTTATTAGACAACCCCGGACCGGTTCCACTCTCTCAGTTGACGGACGGTCAATTTCGCCCGTCAACACTATCTTCTTCCAAAAACATATTTTTAAGATGAATTCGCAGGCTGCCTATGGTTTAGGGTGTGAAAATCCTTCATTCTCACAGGCCACCCACACTTAGGGTGCGAACTTCTCACAGTCTGCTCCATATATACGGTGCGAACCTATTTTTAAGCTTGGAAAGGAGAAGAGGTCTCGAAGGTTCTAGAAGGGAATCTTCTAGAAAATGAGTTGGCATTCGCATGGTTGTCATTCTAATGACTTCTCAGATTTAATGGGATCATACTCATCCATGTAACCATCTCTCCTTCTCCTATATATTGAAAGGTTTCTCATGGAAAAGGTTAAGCAAGATTGAATGAAGAATTGGTGAAAGAATTGTGTGAGGAACTCTGCTTGAACAGAAGCTTGAAGCCTTCATTCAACCTATCAAGTTGGGTTGGATCTTCTTCATGCAGTAATAGAGTAAGAGTGTGTATTGGAACCAAGGGTCACTGAAAGGAAGCTTGCAACATCAAGGCAATTAGGTTGTATATTCTACTTTCATTTAATATGATACAGCGACATGTCCCTTTCCCATAAAGCCACTCTTACTTTATTGTGTAATTCCTTGATCATATGCATAGGTTGACATTGAATATACTTTATCATCTTCACTTTGGTTGGTTTGTGTTGTCTTGGTCTTGACCTCATAAGAGCACCGGAGTGAAGCAGGAACAACAGAGACCTAGGAAGCGATACAAAGGTATGTCACTCATTCCTTCTCATCAGTAGATTCAATGATCACAACTTAGGGAAAGAGTCGTGTCCTGTCTTGTTTTGTTCTAGATCTAGGTGGATCTAGAGAGATCTGTTAGTGTCCGCACCTACCGATTTGTTCGATAACAAAATTGGTGACTCCACTGGAGATGCAACCCATTTTTGGTGGTTTTTGGTGGTTTTTCCTTGGCCATTTTCTCTTAACTTACCATTTTTCATTTTCATCAATCTCTGAGTCTTGAGGAGACCCTGATAGACTCCCTCGATCCAGAAGTTCTTTCAAAAATTTTGTCTTTTTTCCAAATTTTGCTTAGTTTCAGGCCTTCTCGCACTGCACCCTTCTGTAGCCTGCGAGAAACACTTAAGTTTGCAGTCTTCTTTTCAGTTCAGTGTGAAATTCTCGTACTCTGCCTGTGTTTAGCCTGCGAGAATCCTTGATTCTCACACTGTACACCACTGTTAGCCTGCGAACCCATTTGCAAATTTTTTGGATTAAGGTTTTTTGTATCCTCAGATGCCCAGGTTTGTTGGTGTGTCTGGAAAGAACTTCTCTGGCCAGTGATTGATTGTTTCTTGACTTCAAATCTCGTGAATGATTAGTCTTCAACAATCAAAAGCTCTTCTTGTTCATTTTTTCTCAATTGTTACTTCTTGACCTTTTCTTAACAAGGATATAATCTCTAGTTATGAAATCCGAGTGCTTGTTTGGTTGGAAGCCGGTGATTAGTTTAAAAAGTTGGGATTAATTGTATTTTTCAATTGTTCATTACCTGGAAAATTGTTGCCCATGTGCATTTGAAGAGACCGGTCTTGTTGGTTTGTTATTTTTGTCTTCATTGAAAGATTATTTTGGGTGTTGATTGGGTATTTCTTTTTCGTTAGTTGCTTGTTTTTTCTTAGTTCCACCACTGTTGTTTGGTTTCTAATAAAAAATTAAAGACATTTTCTTTTTTTTTAAGCAACTTTTTATTCGAAAATATTGGCATTCAATTGTTGAAATAGAACAAATAGAGAATTTGCATTGTTCATGATTGTTTGATATTACATTTCAGAGAAGATCATACATCGTAGTTTGCATTGTTCCAGAAAACTCCTCTTTCCCTCCTGTAAATAGGATTCATCGAACAAAAATTTATATCATTCTTTCCTATTTACGCATTGTTGGGTCAAAGTCTCACACAATATTGGTTTCATTTCCGTCTCCTTTGAGTAACAACAGCCTTTAACAATATTGCGCGATTTTAAAATTTAACTAGTAACTTTTTCTAGGGCTCTTTTACACCAACATTAGCTAGGCTAGAGCTTTGGAATAGGCAGTGAGACACACTCTCCAAAGCACAAAACACACAATAGCATCTTGTGATAAGGAGTGTCAAATTCCATTTGCAACATTTTGTCCTGGGAAGCCCTTCTCACACAAGGGTCAAACCTGAGGTCGCATCGAGATTGACAGAGTTACTCACCCCGCTTTGTTGATATCGATATAGAGATTGCACGTATTACAGGGGTCACTTGAAGGTATACCCACAATTATGAGTGGAAGCCTCTCAAGCTGATTTCGGGCTAGATAATCTGCCCTTGCGTGTGGATCGGACTGTCAACTATTCCCCCAGGCATTATTGTTATTGGTGGTAACCTTAGTAGCCTATCTTTTTAGGGTCTTACACGAGGTGAATGTGAAGGGGTAAGTCTTCACGGTACCTAGAATCGACATTGGCCAGACTCACTCGGGCTCCTTGGAGGGTATACCCATGATTATGTGTGGGATCTTGCACTAGGGTGTAAGTCCATTAAGCAGGTCGTCAATGCAACTTTTCCACCCTAGCCCAGCCCCTTCTTGTCTCGTCATTGCGACATTGGATTTCATCACCAACTAGCGACTTCGGAATTAGAAGGTCTTGTTTGCTTGGTTTGCTTCCTAGATTTTTACTAGCGCATGTTGTTCGTTCACCCAAGGTGACCATAGAATTCCCTTCGTAAGTTTCTAACTCGATCACAATTGACCCTCCATGCCGTTCACGTAGAATGCAAGGCTTACCCCCAGAAAATCTGGAAGGTTCACAACCCTTTCCTACCAACTCACCGGAGGGCTCTCCTCTACAGAGTGAAGTCCAAGACATTACCACTCCACAAATGGAAAGAACTAACTCTCTAGAACGGTTCTGAATTACCAATTCTCGAGAGGACTTTCGACTTCGTCCCAACTCCGAGAGACATATTGTTCGAGTGAATTCTTCCGGAGATCTAGTTGTTCAGTCTTCTGGGTCACCAACCGAACCTTTCATAGGACCTAAGGGTCAAGATCCTTTTTGGACTATTGGCGTTTTTAGACGGGATCTCTTTGGCTCAGGAGAAGGCGTTGATATCATTGTCGCACTTGAGCTACCCGAAACATCTGATCTAGATGCAGTACCTTTTACTACTGCTTATTATTTTCCTGGTACAGAAGCTCCACGAGCTGACCACATCTTGACTCTCCCTCTACAAATGGTCCATTATACAGATACTACAAGTCCTCGCACCGAGATTACTGCGACTAGCCAAGCCCCCATTGGCACACCGCTTTCGCCCAGAATCACCCCAACACTTCCACCTAGATATCATGCGTTGAATGCTTCTATTCTCGCGCCTATGCAAATCACATCCGGAACTCCTGGTGGTTCCACTCCTTCTGGGCACCATCTTCCCGGTTTCATTCTGACACTTCCTCCACCCCCTTTCAAAGGACCTCCTACGTCCTCTATCGGAGGCATTGATCCGAGTGGCACCATCCCGACTTTCACACCTAGTTACCAGATTCTTGTTGGTGGACAATTTCACCAAGGATGCCAAACTCAACCCCCCCTTGCAGGACAAATCCCAATTGGGACACAACCCCCATCGAGCCCACCCTATGGACAAAACATACCTCCATCCTTGGCCCAGTATTGGAATCATCTGATACAACATAATCCTTAATCGACTGGGGGGAAACATCCTCAAGCTACCTCCGTTATACCCCCTACAGGCCAACCATATCTAGGTACGTCTAATCCTATTTGGGGCTCACACGCTCAACCCCATGCCCCGGTGCAAGGGTAAAACCCTGTGAATTACTAGCCTCCACACCAACAACTGACTCTGCCTGGGTCTTCGCATTATATGCATACTACTTATGGTCCCACTGGTTTACCGATGGGACTCCCTCCCCAAAGTCACCAGTACCCACATGTGAATAGACAGTTACCTTTCTTAGCCACCCTGGACCTCCCGGATCTGTCGAGGATTTTAAATGATCTGATCTGTCACTCTCCTCAATGGCCCGCCATACCGGCCAAACTACCATTCGACATCCCTAAATTTGATGGCAAATTGGGAGAGGACCCGAACAACCATGTCATGACTTCTCACCTTTGGTGCTCATCCAACTCCTTGATGGATGACTCTATTCGTTTACGCCTTTTTCAGTGAACCCTCACAGGTTCTGCCACGAAGTGGTACATAGAATTACCACGAGGTTTCTTCGCCGAATTCAACACCCTCACTATGGCTTTCCTCACCCACTACCAGTTACCAATCCGCTATGAAACGAGGATCGATATTTTGAGTTCTTTCAAACAAACCAAAGCCACTTATATCTCTGATCACATCCATGAGTGGCGATGGAGACGATGTCTCATCAAACTCGAACTTCCCGATCAATTGTTGGCAGAGTGGTTCACGAAATCATTCGTGAACGACATCGGTCGTGACATCGCCATGGGTGGAGTTGTCACAGAAGAACAGGCCATTAGTCGTTCTCAATACCTTGACCTCGTTTACTCACAAACGGGTACTCTTTACGACTTACTCCCTAATGCACCTCGTCCTTCTACTTCCGCCACTTCAACTACTCCTGCTTCTTCTCATGTAGTCGACAGTGTGATTGGCACTTTCCATGCTCAACCTCTTTCCGTCCAAACCCCTAGAAACAACCCCAAACCCATTTCTTCTAATGTTCAAAATGCTCCGTCTCCTACCCCTCCCATCGACAAGACTTCTGAGGTAAATGCTATTCAATCTACCCCCACTAGTAAAAACAAATCCAGAAAAGGAAAGGGTAAGAATAAGGAGGACAGAAATAATTTGCAAGCAGAGAGAACCAAAACACCACCTATTGATGATAGGTATAAGCGCAAACCCCGATACCCTTGTCTTATCTGTGGTGATGATCACTACACTAAGGATTGTCCACGATGAACTGAGGTGACTAAGTTCCTTCAAGGGACCACGAAACCAACCACTCTGGTCATATTTTCACAACCCTTCCCTTCTCAACAACAGGCCCAATTGGTCATTCATGACCAACCTACCCCCTCCAATACATCTTATGTCTTGATGTGTACAGGAGATTCAAAGCAAAATGACGTCACACTTACCACTCGAGCCAAAGATTATTCTTCCTCCAAAGAGAAAGTTGATGTGATACCTCCTTCGTTGGTCCAACCCTCTCCCACGACTCCACCTACCAACAGTCCTCTTCATCTCGAACGACTGAGCCTCGATACAGTTCTTCGCCCTCCTCCAAAGGGTGTTGTTTGAAAATCGGCTTTCAATCCCCATGCACATGCTGCCCAGAACTATAGTATTGTCGAAGATCTGGCCCAAGCACCGTCCGCAATGTCAGCCCTCGAAGTCCTCCAAAGTTGTCTTATACAATGGAAGGCACTGTTGAAAGATATTGGTGGAATCGACCCTACGGATACGAATTTAATAATTTTTTACTTGGAAGATCACATTCCAAGATTACCCCCTCAACTCGCATTCCAAATACAAGTTATTGTCTCTAACAAAAAAATTTGTAGAACAGTTATCGATGAGGGTGCCTCGATGTGTGTCATGTCTATTACCTGCTGGAAAGCCATCGACTCTCCCCCTTTGACTGAATCTCACAACACGCTCAAAGCCTTTAATGGCTCTGGT